>WARS01000063.1:875000-907500 GCA_008933995.1 Datnioides undecimradiatus | reverse complement strand
AATCCAATAAAAACATTTGAAGAATAACAAGTTTTTAAACTTAAAAGATAAAAATAGAGTTTGGATGCATGAATATTTTTGAAAGACACTAAATTAGAGTAAACACTGTCAATACAACAGACAAAAAGGTTTATACGTATATTTTAACAAACAGTTAAATGTCTTTTACTGGGTTACAGTACGTAGCTCCATTTTGAGCGGTTCATCTTTAACCTGCTGACCTCTGACCTCTGACCTCTGAACATGTGTCCAACAGGAGGAGGAGTTCATGGACTGGTGGAGTAAGTTTTACGCCTCGATTGGAGAGAAAAACAAGTACGGGACGTACCTGGAGAGAGGCATGGACACGCTGAAGGTAAGACTGTGTGTTTAACATGTCAAAGTCAAAACTGTCTCTGTGATGTCCACTCGAAGATCCATGCACAGTGTTTTAATGCATGTGTTTTTAGCAACATTAGACATAAAATTAGTCAATAATAGGGTAAACCAACAGTGGAGGAGATGTCACAATGTCATATCCAATACATGTGAATATAGTAGTAATATATGGTGGCAGCTCATAGCAGTGATACTAACCCAAGCAACACAAGGATTTGCACATAGTGTCATGGTGTGATGATAATAATAATAATAATAATAATAATAATAATAACAATAATAATGGGTGAAATGATCAAAAGCCAACTTCTCAAAGAAAAACAGCTAATTATTCACTCTGAGGTAACGGGGAGGTTTCGTTCTTGGAATATCGAACATTTTCCGCCCATTAAACTCATGATTTGTGTAATTCATGGCAAGAAAAACAACTTTTCATGTTGAGTCATTTTGGTTTACACCTTTCATATTAATCCCTTTTATGTAATCGCGTAGTTTCTTATGTATTTGCGTTGATCTGTTTTCTTGGAAAGCAGTCGATGCTGTTGTGACCTAAGTACTTCTACCACTATTTTGACAATGTATGCAGAGTTTATTCTGTTTATTGTGTTTAATAATTAAGAGATTAATCATCTCAGAGACAGTCAGAGGCAGATTAATGAATTATTACATTTAGTTTCTCTACTTCAACTAGTGTCTGTTCAGTTCATTGATGTGTTGCTCGAACTGGACTGTGTCTATCCATGCATCCCGGCCAAATTCATATTCATTTAAACAGGAAGTGAAAGCTAGGAGGCCAGCGTTCAAAGAACACACAAAGAAGATGGAGACAGTGCTGCCCTTTGTTCCGTTTTCTTAAAATGTTGTGCTCGTTGCCCCAAACTTCACCATTTAAATCACATTTTTGACCTCCTGCCAGTCTCCTCCGTCAGTCGGTCCCTCCATCCTTCCCCCTCTCTTCTCATGCCTTGTCCTCCTGTCCAACGGCGCCGTGACATTCCGGCCGTTTTCCGAACGACTCGGATGACTCATCCGTGTTGAATTCGCTTTGGGAACGCCGCCGTGGGACAGATTAGGAGAAAAGGCCGCTCTCTTCGATGTCGGTGAGTCCGAAATGAAGGATCACGTCAGCCGTCGTCAACGTCTGCCTTTAGTCTCGTTCCTTCAGTCTGCCACGGTTCACCCGACGTCCCGGGAGCCCCTCCGCCATCGCCCACGCTCTGCTCAACCCTTATCCCGATTCTCTCGGCCCAAACGCCGACCTTTTCTTCCACCGGGACCCAAAGCACACGTCACTCTTCTTGTCCGATGCCCAAACAAATGACTAATCATGTCAGAATTTGGCCTTTTTTTTATTACTCTTAAATTAGACCTCTAACCTCTCCCTTGAAAGCCATTTCACATCAGTGCAGCAGCTTTAAACTCCATCCGTTATATTTCTTTTATGTCCCTCATAGAGCTCATGGTTGTAAAATCACTTTTCTTCATCTGTCCTTGCATGCATGCATTGCAAAGCCTGGACAAGAGCTTAAACGCTGGCTTTTACCTGTATAATAAAGGCATTTAGAAAATTGGAAATTATCCAATCAATCTTGCGGAGCATCTGCAAAGTAAATACCCAAAATGTAGATTAATCTCACGCCAAAGTGTTTCAGACAGGCCATACCATGTAAAAGCACAAATCTTTGTCTTTTCCTTCACATGAAAACATTTAAAAAATGGCCAAAACCAAATGGCACAACGGAGAACAATAACAGCTTGCCCAATAGTCATTGACCCTTGAAAGGCTCTTTCCATTTGGCCATCTAGTGGGTGTATTTTTTTCATTCAGGAGCCCCATTAAATGGTTTCACCCCTGCCGATGGAAAGACATCTAAGTCGCCTTTTAAGTTTTTGCGACATTTCAAAACTTTTGCTCGAAATTCACTTGACAGTTGGATGGAAAAACCAGCCAAATGACCAATGAGCCGCTGGTTCCGTCGTGGCTTTGCCTCAGTTTTACCCTCTCTCCTCATCGTCTTCTCTGTGCCAACACCTCCTTCTTATTCACTCCCTCCCTTCTCTTTTCTGGTCTCCTGCTCCTTTATTTACTTTGACAACCCCTTTATTCAGATCTGCTACTGTCACAGGGAAATGAGCCACTGTTTCCAACCTTTCCAACCTCCCTTACCTTCCTGTCACCCCATGTTGCCACCTCCTTTCTCTTTGCCCACCTACCTCCTTCTTGTTGCCCTTTGACAGTCTTTGGGTTGCTACTGTCAGTGACACACAGTTTCCAGCCTCACTTTGACCCGAAACTCCCTCTCCTAATATCCTCACCTTTCCTCTCAACCTCGACTCTGCTGTCACCTTTTCTGTCACCTTTCTGTTTCTGTTTCCATCTCCTCCCACTCCTGCAGAGCCTCTGCAGTTGCATCAGCAGTTTAGTGCTCTCGTCTGGCGCCGTCATGGAGGTCCGCTAGAAAATGAGCTAATGCAAGGGCTAAATATATCATAACCAGTTAAGCAAACAAGATCCCAAGAAACAGCCCAAGAATTCATCCAGCACAGATGATGATGATGTCTCTATCAATCCAAGCGACAGCAAATTATCAGACTAGAGAGATTTGATGAACTCTTTCAACTTGATCTTCTATCTTTAATGCGCTACATCAACATTTTGAGTAAATAACATGCAGAATTACTCAACTGTACCATTGTTTCTGTTGCAGTTGTGTTCTTTGCACCATCAAAGTGCAAGAAAATGTCAAGTTCACTGCACCAGAAATCAACTCTTCTGGGGTTTACAAAGCCACCCATACAAAGCTGCCACCCAAGATAATTAAGACCTCTATGCATTAAGTAGAGAACATAAATGCTAATGCTAGCAGCTTCCTGATACGTTAGCTAAACCTTGACTGTTAATTTCAAGTTAAGCTAGGTAGCAGGCTACAGCTTTCAGAACTGATCCAAACACAGTATTGATGAGCAGCATCAGTAAGATAAACAGATAATTCCTGAAACTGATGTTTGTGGAGTTGCACATCCACGAACAAGAGCTGCTGACTTTCAAAATGGCCGCCAGAGGTTGCATCACACCGCCCGAAAACACAACTTTCCTTTCTCCGTCCTGTTTTCTTGCCTGAAACCGCTCCCCACGTCTCTTCCGCTCTTCACCTTCTTTGTACTGTCCTCTTTAATCTCCTGTCTCTACCTTCTGTAAAGTCAGAAGCCCTGCCTGTCCTTGGCTCACCCCCTTCACCTCCCACACTCTCACCCCTTCCTCACCTCCTCATCTTCTTCTCTGCCTTTGACCCTCCCTCCTCCCGTCTTCCAAGAATTGGTTGGTTTTGCTTCTGTCACAAAGACTCTGCTGTTTCCATCCTTGTTATGACTCGGTTCACCTCTCGCCTTCACTTTTCACCTCCCCCTCCCTCCCCCCTCCTTTCACCCTCTCCCTAACTTTCTCCCCCGGTGCTGGGTTTGGTGCAGACGGATTGGGATTTGCTGTACTCCAGTGAGCCAGTGTTTCCAGACTTGTCTTTCATTTGCATCATCCCAGCTGTCTTCAAGGCTTTCACACCTCCAATGTCCTCAAACTCAGCTTCACCTTTACACCAGTTCTTCATTCTTGTTTTGTTTTTCATACCCTAAATATTCCCAGTTTAACGAAAATCTGACCGTCATACCTATTTTTTCTACGTAGTCCTGCAAACTAGTGGCTTCTGGACCTGCGTCATTAGAAGTTGGCTGATCAGGATCAGACTCCTGTCCTGTTTTCTAGACTGAATATGTTTTAGACCATGGGGAAAGCAGCTCCATCCCCTCCACCACCTGCTTTCTCTGCATGTGCGATCGATAAACAGTGTAAAAGGTGTCAAATACCAGACAGGATAACACCGCAGCCAACGAAATGCAGGATTTTACAGTTTCTTTGTGCTATGAAATATGGATTTTCATATTGTGCAACATACTTAAACTAAAACTAAGATGAAAAATAAACCACTGAAGAGGCAAAACTCCCATTTTTTGTGCAGATTTTACCATGTTAGTGAACCCGAAGGGGGCTTTTCTGGGTCTTGCTGCCACGCTGCACATGCTCAGTAGCGTTTCTCCCAAAGGTTCTATTGGAACAAAGAATCATACACTCAAATATTCTTTTGTTTTACAAAGTTTTGCGATTATAAAACCTTTGTGGATTCAGAAATCCCATTACAAAGCGTGATAACTGACTGCCTTTGCAGCTGCAGGTGTCCTATCAACAGTTTTGCACACCTCCTTTCAAATAGTCGCCTATGGGGAAATGCTCCAAAGGCAAGTGACCACAGGGACAAACTGGCATTACAGCTAAGTTAGCCTAATAGTTAGCATAGAGCAAACATGAGGGTGGTATTGATCTTCTCATGCAGCTCTCATGAATTATCTATTTGTTCTTAGATGAAGAGGATGTTGAGTCGGGTTTTTAAGTGTGTATCTACCCACCAACCTCTCGCCCTTCGTCCAAACCTCCCCCCTTCTCCTTACGTCTCCCCTCTCCCTCGGCACTGGGTTTGGTGTTCAAGTAGTGAAATGAACCGCTGTTCCTTTCCAGACCTCGCTTTTTTCATTTACATCATCCCCCTCTTCATCACTCGCTCTTTGTCCTCCCCAGCCCCCAAGATCCTCACCCTGCTTTTCCAACTCTTTCACCCCTTCTCCACCCACATCACAGACCACGTACCCCTCGTTCCTCTCATCTCCCTCCTCCTCCTCCTCCTCATCACCCACATCTCTCTTTCTTTAATCTCTTTGTTTCACTTTTGTTTTAATTACAAAGACGTTACTGCTTTCAGCGCCTCTATCACTGGCATGTTCATAACTTAGAAAACCCACAAACTGAAAATGAAATGAAATTACAGCTCTATTCTGCAAAATTATGCGAGTAATGAGATTGCGGCTACACCTTATTGGACCTGTTTTGCTGGGATTGAGTGACTACTCCCTCCTCCCCTTGATAGCACCACAGTTTAGCCACTTCCAGCACTTCTCGTCGTCGATGCTGATGAAGTGAACCACTGTTTCCAGCTCGCTCTGTAGGAGTTCGCCTTTTCAGCGACTGGCTGCAGCGTCGTCGTTCTTCCGTGATAGGAAAAGAATGAGGGGAAAGTGTGTGTGTGTGTGTGTGTGCGTGCGTGCGTGACTGATGTAAACAAACATCACTAATGAAAACGAATGAATCTTTTTGTGCTTTTGACACATAGACGTCCCTGCCCAGATACAGTATGCACACACACACTCGCCCTGTGCCAGCGCTCCTGCAGTGAGAGTGTAATATACTGTTGAGCAGCTTTTGGCCCAAGTTTAAATCCAATACCAGTGGAATTAAACTGGCCAATACTCGGCTCTGATGCCGCATAGAATAATGTTCCTGTGTTCTGCTGGCAACCTGATAAATATTCATAAAACATAAAGCGAAAACTGAAACCTGCAGCTCCCTGAGCGTCCACCAGAGGCTCCAGCAGCGAGTCAGTCCCCATAGACCCCCATGTTAAAATGCAGCAGTAAACATGTTTACAGCCTGGTACAAACAACGGTTTGGTCTCTGCAGCTAGTTTCCCCGTTCATGACGACTGTACGGGCTGAATTTATATAGAACTCACTCCTTTAAATCAGATTAACACCTAAAGTTATGCAGAATGAAGGGGTGGGGCTTCTTTGACTGGCAGCAACCATGCATCACTCAGCCCCACTTCATGTTTTTACAGTGTGTGGTTGTTTCTGATGCAAATACCAGAGTGTGTGTTCCTGTTTAAAGGTCCTACCTTTAGTTTGTGTTGTTGTACGAAGTTCATACAAGCAAAATCATGTTGTCTCTCACTTTATTGCCTCCACGTTCATGATTCCTACCTTCTTTACTCCTCAACCCTTTATTCTCTTCATACCTTCGCTCTTCAATCTTCACCTTCCATCGTCCATCTCCTGCAGCGTCACATGACCTCCACTACCAAATCATGTGATGAGCTCCTCTCTCTCCTCTTCTTCTTCTCCCTCAGGTGTACGACTGTGAGTTGGAGAAGGTCGAAGGTTTCGAGGGTCTCAGAGATTTCTGTCAGACGTTCAAGCTCTACAGAGGAAAGACTCAGGACGAAGGAGAAGATCCTTCAGTGGTGGGAGAGTTCAAGGTAAAATCCAATGTTTTTATGTTAAGCTGCAGATGAAACTCACAGTTTTTATGTCTTTTAGCTTCGGCTTTTTGATGTTAAGGCTCCTGATGTCAATCCAATTCAGCGGTGTCACTGTTTTAATGCAAACTGCTCTTTTAGTTCATATCTGTGCATCACTACAAAGTGCAAAACAGCTGCATGAAGGTGAACAGTAGATCCAAGGGTGTGGTGTTTAATAAATAAACCTTAAGCCAGTTGCATCGCTGGTCTCATGGCCTGGAAACACCTGATGACCAATCACAGTGAAGCATTACGGCCATGACTCAACAAATAAGGAAACAACTTCTCCAAGAAATCACGTTGTTGTTTTTAGCGTCTAATTGGTCCAAACGATAATTAATAAAAAACAGTTTTATACTATGACATAAACCTGATCCTTATTAAGCAGTGGAAGAAGTGCTGTCGAGTAAAGTACACACTGAAGACTTAATTAAATAAAAGTACAAACTGTTAACAGTGAATTAAATGCACTTGTTTAGCAGGATAGACCCTTTTAGAGATATAAAGTCATATTTATTGCATTACTGGTGTTGTTGGAGCACATTTTCACTTCTTTATTCAGTTTAATCTAAAGCACAGAATCAGATTTTATGAATTAATTATGTGTTTTCTTTGTAAAATCTGCAAAATAACATGTTGGATAAATCTAGTGTAATTAAAAGTTAAAAAAAACAACATTTGTTGTAAAGTTCACAGTTATTCATTCAGCCAATCACTTTGTACCAGAAACACATTGAGGAGCGACTTCTAAAGCCAATCTCAGATGATTATCAACAGCTAAAACCCAAAATAACACAGAAGGTCAAAGTGAAACCAGCCAGTCAACCTGAAAAAACATGTTTCTGCACAGAAGCTCATGTCACAGAGCGTCCTGCTGAACACTGGACTCACTTATCTTGTTTCCCCTTTAATGTTCCTTTGTTTCATCAACCAGGGTATGTTTAAGATCTACCCCCTGCCGGACGACCCCTCCACCCCGCCTCCACCCAGACAGTTCAGAAAGCTCCCACCCAACGGCCTCGAGGAGTGCCTGGTCCGAGTCTACATCATCCAAGCTCAGGGGCTGCAGCCCAAAGACCCCAACGGGAAGGTACGAAGGGGGTGGAAGAGAATCTGATTGTTATTGGCATCAGTATATGACACAATGTTCGTCCACTTCCTGTTTCAGTGTGACCCCTACGTGAAGATCACCTTGGGGAAGAAGACGGTGAACGACCATGAAAACTACATCCCCTGCACTTTGGACCCGGTCTTTGGAAAGTACGTACAGTCCCTCTGAAACCAAACGTCTGGACCTTCTCCGAAACTTGCAGACTCGCAGACATGATGTGATGGTCACGGACACATCATGTAGCATAAACAAACGTCCACAAGGGATCAGTCTGCAGTTTCGGATGTGGGGCATCTGGATTCAGCCTGTGTGTCCGAGTCCCTGTCCCACTTTGTGTCTTGTTGTTCTTTAGCTTGTTTCCTTCTGTGTTTGTTCGATCCTGTTGAGCAAAATCTCTAAATTGCTGTAAAACTGGTAATCTGATTGGTGGTTTTAGCCTCCACATATTTCAGAATCCTTCTCAGAACAAAGCCGCAACTTCAATTTATAATCAACCAACAGCCGTGGCTGCAGGAACCTGCAAGAAACCTTGTCTGGCTGCATTTTTGATGTTGCTTTTAAGCTAAAAACAGGTGTTAAGTTGCTCTTTAAGGCCTTTTTCCTTTCAGTCAGTGTGTTTTAGTGGTGCATGTCTCCATCCCATGGGGCCTTAAAGTAAAAACCACCTGTAACCTTGCAGCAGCTTTTTTGGCATCTCGCTCCTCTGAGGTCTCACTTTCTTAAGTTTAGCCGTCACGAACAATTGCGGTTTCTACTGAACACGAGGCCGCCGCGCTGCAGAAACACGAGGTTACTCTAGTCCTCATTTAACATGTTAAATGATGGGTGGACTTTCTCTCTCTCCGGCCCAAACACATTACTCAGATCGGGGCCAAGGCAATCTTTTCCATGCAGACGTCACATACAGTGCACGGTGAAACCAAGAGCCCATGCTTGAATCCAGCAGGCTGACAGATTTATCTTACGCTCTTTAATAAAGTCACTACCTGATCACCGTCCCCCTGCAGTGTTTCCTCCGTCTCTCCTTGCCTCTGGGCCCCTTCTTTCGTGTTCTCACCAGTAGGGGTCGCCACACTCACACCGATCACAGCATCGCGGTGGACGCCGGAGCTGCAAACTGCTGTCGGTGACGGGCTGAACAAGCAGTTTTTGATCCCACAGCTCCTCATATTCTCTTCCCTCTTGTTGCAAACCGATGTTGAAAAGGCTGCAAAGGGGTTTAGAGCTTCAATATGGCTACTTAAAGGGGCCTCAGATTTAACATTACATCACATCCTGTGATGTCATGTCGCAAACTGTTAGATCACCCAACAAGAAACTTGAAATGTTATATAAGATCGGTTTTCTCTGTAAATGAGACACGAATTTGAGAGGATTTCAAGTAAATCTCCATCTCCAACAGGAAAACAATTACACAGAAGAAGAAGAAGAAACAAGATTAAAATAGATCAAGTCGAACACATTTGGTGAAAACAATAAAGAAAACATGAAGGTTCTTCTTCTCCTTCTCCTGTCTGAGCACAAACAGCTGATCAGTCACATGATTTAAATGTCAGTATCTGTTCCACCTCCCTTTGAGGACGTTAACCCAAGCCCAGCAATTTTTAATGTGTTCCTTGTAGAAATAAGTTGATTGAATCACAATTATTGTCATATAATTATTATTCTTCCCTCCACTCAGGATGTTCGAGCTCACCTGTTCCCTCCCCCTGGAGAAAGACCTTCGGGTGATGCTGTACGACCACGACATGCTGACCAAAGACGAGAAGATCGGGGAGACGGCGATCGACCTGGAGAACCGCTTCCTGTCCAAATATGGAGCCATGTGCGGTCTGCCGCAGTCCTACTGCGTGTGAGTAAACACATAAAAATTAAAAAATATGTTTTTTTATTTTTTACATGTTCATTTATCCACAAAATCAAATTAAATAAACTGATTTTTAGTTTTTTTTATAATAATTTCTTGTTTTTTTACAACTTATATAGGAATTAAATTTCCTTTGGTTTTGTTTATATATGTGTTTTTTTGTATTGTCACTCAAATAAATCAAAATCTAATCGATTAAAAAACAATAAAATCAATTAAAATCACATAAATTTGTCTTTTAAAGTAGAAAAACATGGTCACCTGTTGGTCGGACACACCCAGAATATGAATATACTCACTGTCCCTGCGCTCGCCCTCTCTCTATTTGACACACCCTCTTTCTGTGTCTCTCGCCCATCAGTTCGGGGGTGAACCAGTGGCGGGATCAGCTGACACCCAGGCAGCTGCTGCACAGAGTGTGTGAGCGGCGAAACCTGCCGAAGCCCGTCTACCAGGACGACGTCGTCTTCTTCAGAGGCGTCCAGTACACGGCTGCAGACCTCGGTGAGTGACGGGCGCTCGCAGATCGTCAGTTAAATCAGTTAAAGCGCGCGTCTGACTGCAGAGTCGGCGCCACCTAGTGTTTATTTCAACGACCCAGCTCATAATATTTGCACAACAGCTTCGAATGTAAACATTTTTACTTCAGTCCTGTTAAATTTGAGCCACATTTGGTCAAAAACCTGCTTCATGTCTCCTACGTTTCCTGCCTCCTTTCCTTACACCTTATTTTCTCTCCTTCTTTCCTTCCCTGCCTTTTCCTTCCTCACCTCCTCACCTCCGTCCCTCCTTTTCCACTCTGAACTGCTCCTCTCTGCTCCCTCTCCCTCTCTATTAACTTTGCATCCCCACTTCCTGTTTCCTATCTTACTATTTCCTTCCCTCCCTCCTTTGCTCCTTTGTTTCCTTGCTCCCTCGCTTCCTCACCCCTGTCATCTCTCCACGTCTCCACCTCCTCCTCCACCTCCTCCTCCTCCGCTGTTACAGCTGTACTTGGAAAAGAGGGGGAGGGAGGGGGAGGATAAGGTTCAAGAGGGGGGAGTTAAACCGCAGGACCACCTGAACGGCGGAGCGATGAGATAAATATTCAAGATTCATTTTCACCCCGACACACACACACACACACACACACACACTCTCACTGAACACACACACACTCTCACTGAACACACACACACATATGTTCCATAGCTGGTGCGATGCGAGGTCACGGTTGTCGTTTTTGGTGATTTATGGTACAAGCGGTGTGTGTGTGTGTGTGTGTGTGTGTGTGTGTGTGTGTGTGTGCGTGCGTCCAAGCCAACGTCAACAATCGTGGTCGTCTCTCGGTTTAGCCAGGAGCCGCCGCCGCACACTCTCTTTCCACGGTTGCCGCGGTTACCGTGCGTCAGCCTGCTGTCCGTCAAAAGTGGTTGCTAATTGGCCGAAAGGCCGCGCTCCCCTTCTCCTCTGCCTCCTGTCTCCTTGCCCTCCTTTTCACTTGTGTCTCCTTCGTCTTTCCTCCTCGTTTCTCTCACCTCATCTGTTCTCTCCATCACTCTGCCCTCTCTCCTTCATCCTTTGTTTCCTTTCCTCCTCTCCTCCTGATCATCTCCCTGTCACCTCCGTTCTCACCTTTCCTACTCCACCTTTTCATTAGTCCTTCCCTATCCTTTTACCTCCTCCGTCTTGTGTTTCCTTTCCTCATTCTCTTCTTAGTTTATTTCTTCTTTTCCTTTCTTTCATTTTTTGTTAAATTGTTTCCTTTCCTCCTTTGTCTCCTTTTCTCCTCTCCTTTTTCTCCCTTTCTCTTCTCCTCTCCTCTGCTTCCCCCTTTCTTCTTCCTCTTGTCCTTTCTCCTCATCTGTTTCATTTCCTCACCTCCTTCCTCTCCTCTCCTTTCTACCTCTCATTTCCTCTCCTCCATTGTCTCCTTTCCTCCTTCATCTTCTCTCCATTCCTTTCCTTTGCAACCTCTCCTCTTATATCCCCGACTTTTCCCCTTTGATTCCTCTCCTCTCCTGCCCTGTCCTCATTTGTCCTCTCCTCTCCTTTCCTCTGCTCCTTCGTCTGCTCTCCTCCTTCCTCTCCTCTCCTTAGTTCCTTTTCCTCCACTCCTTTCCTCTCCTCCTTCATCCGCTCTCCTCTCCTCTCCTCTCCTCTCCTCTCCTCTCCTCTCTCCTCCTCTCTCCTCTCTCCTCCTCTCTCCTCTCCTCCCCTCCTCCTCTCCTCTCCTCTCCTCCTCTCCTCTCCCTCTCCTCTCTCCTCCTCTCTCCTCCTTCCTACTCCCCTCCTCTCCCTCTCTCCTCCTTCCTCCCCTCTCCTCCTCTCTCCTCCTTCCTCCTCTCGTCTCTCCTCCTTCCTCCCCTCCTCTCTCCTCTCTCCTCCTCTCTCCTCCTTCCTCCCCTCCTTTCTCCTCTCTCCTCCCCTCTCCTCCTCTCCTCTCCTCCCCTCCTCCCTCTCACCTTCCCCTCCCTCTCCCTCTCTCCTCCTCTCTCCCTCCTTTCCTTCCTCCCCTCCTCTCTCCTCTCTCCTCCTTCCTCCCCTCTCCTCCTCTCTCCTCCTTCCTCCTCTCGTCTCTCCTCCTTCCTCCCCTCCTCTCTCGTCTCTCCTCCTCTCTCCTCCTTCCTCCCCTCCTTTCTCCTCTCTCCTCCCCTCTCCTCCTCTCCTCTCCTCCTCTCCTCTCTCCTCCTTCCTCCTCTCCTCTCTCCTCCTTCCTCCCCTCTCCTCCTCTCCTCTCCTCTTCTCCTCCTGTTCTCTCCTCCTCTCCTCTCTCCTCCTCTCCTCTCTCCTCCTTCCTCCCCTCTCCTCCTCTCCTCCTCTCCTCTCCCGTCGAGGTGACTCAAAGTTTACACTCATAAACGTTTGACGTTAGTTTGATATTTTAGTTTCACTTGGACCCAAAGTTGATTTTCCTCATTCAGTTGTGATGCAGAGACCAGTGAAGAGCTGTGTGTGTGGTGTGTGTGTGTGTGTGTGTGTGTGTGTGTGTGAATAATGAATAATTCCTCCTCCCAGTCTGCCCCGCCCTCTGTGTTTCCACTCTCCGCTCTGTAACAGTCGCTCCGACCTCCTCTCGTCTGTTTTCAGACGACGGACACGTGTCGAGGCGTCACGTCGGTCCCGTCAAGGAGCGACTGTCCCTGCACATCCTGAGAAAAATGGGATTCGTCCCCGAACACGTGGAGATGCGGCCGCTGTACAGCCCGCTGCAGCCCGACATCGAGCAGGTAACACACACTCGCGGCGGCGGCGCTGACTTCATGCTAACGTCCGGTTCTGCCCTCTGATTGGTCGTTGCTGCTGTCCGTCAGGGCCGCCTGATGATGTGGGTGGACCTGTTCCCCAAGTCCCTGGGACCACCTGGACCCCCGTTCAACATCACACCTCGCAAGGCCAAGAAGTACCAACACACACACACACATCACTGAGCACACACTAATCAACCAGTTAATCAATTAACCAATAAATCAATGAGCCCATTAGTCACTCAGAATGTTTGAGCATCAGTAAATGTATCAATCAATCAATCAATCAATCAATTGGTTAGTCAATCACTGGATTAGCATGTCAATAAATCGATCAATATATAAATCACTTAAGTGTTTAGTCAGTTGATGAATCAGTCAGGAAATCAATTGGTATATCAATCAGTTAATCAGTCAGTTAAGATGTCAGTCAATCAATCAATACACAGTCAGCAGGCCAACTAATCAATCAAGATTTAAATTGATCAATCAGTCAATCAATCACTCAGTTTATTAGTAAAATCATTAGTAAGTCCATCAGCCAGTATTAGTTAGACAGTGATGGTAAGAGTGGTAAACCAGTTGTTAATCAATCATCAATTAATCAATCAATCAATAAATCAATATGTCAGTCAATTAAGTTGTGACCAACTGATACATTAGTAAGTCTCAATCAATCATTGAAAACATTAACGTTAATGACAGAGTAATGATTTATAAGTGTAATCAATAAACAAATGTTGATCAATACACTGATTGATCGGATGTGCTCTGGTTCAGGTTCTTCCTGCGCTGCATCATCTGGAACACCAGTGATGTCATCCTGGACGATGTCAGCATCAGCGGGGAGAAAATGAGCGACATCTACGTCAAAGGGTAGGAACACGCCGCCGCCACCGATCGATCACAAGTATTGACGATCGCCTGAGAATCAGCTCCTGTGTTTCGCTGTGAAACGTTCGCAGCTGGCTCGACGGACACGAACACAACAAGCAGAAGACAGACGTCCACTACCGATCGCTGGGCGGAGAAGGAAACTTCAACTACAGGTTCCTGTTTCCTTTCCACTACCTGCCTGCTGAGCAGCTCTGTGTCGTCGACAGGAAGGTGAGGAGGGGGGAGGAGGGGGGGGGAGGAGGAGGAGGAAGGGAGGATATGTGGATGAAAGAAGGAAAGGAGAGTGGTGATGGAGTTAAGAGATGAAGGAAGTAAAAGGGGAAGGAGAGGAGAAGTGTAGGAAGGAAGGAATGAAGAAGCGACTGAGGGGGAAGGGAAGGAGGGAAGAAGGAAAGGTGGGAAGAGGGGAAGAAGAGGAGAAGTGAAACAAGAAAGGATATGGGGGAGGAAGGAAGGAGCAAGTGAACAAGGGGAGGGAATGAGACAAAGAGGAGAGGGGATAGAGAGAGATGAGGAAGGAAGGATGAAGTGAATGAGGGGACGGGACAAGGAACAAAGAGGAGAAGGTAAGGAAAAGGAAGGAGACAAGGAAGGACAGAGGGAAAAGGAAACAAAGGTAAGGAGAAAGGAAGGAGATAAGAATGATAGGAGGGAAGAAGCCAAGGAGAGAGGAAATGAGGGATGAAAGAAGGGAGATAAGTGAAGGAGGAAAGTGAAGGAGGGAAGAGGGGAAGAGAAGGAAAAGTGAAGGAAGGATGGATGGAAGAAGGGCGTGAGGGAGGAAGGGAACAAGGGAAGGAGGGGAGAAGAGATCAAATCAAATCAAATCAAATCAAATCAAATGTCTAATTTTAGCTGAAATCACAGATAAACAGCCGCCTGCAATCAACAAGTGTTGGTTTCACAGGAGAGAGGAGTGAATTAGACGTTGACTCATCTGCTGTTGTTGGCGTGGAAACGAGCCTCTTTAGCGCCGCGCGGCCCGGCATGGTTTACGACGGCGTGCGCTCGTTCGTAGCGGCGTCCTCAATCAGCGAGCGGCTGAGAAAAAGACAAGAGGGAGTTTTAAATGAAAGATTTAAATGAATAAAAGCCTCTGCAGGGTGGAGGTGGAGAGCTGCAGGACGGAGCCAGAACGCTCAGCGCCGGTGATGTAACGGCTGAGTCACACGGGCCGATCGGCGACACCGTCAACACTCGCACTTTCATCAGCTCCAGCTCGGTTCACCAATCCCAGCGTTTCCAAGACACATTCACACATATGTCCAAAATTATTGAATTCAACGAGTTCAGCCCCTTATTTATCACCCGAGAACCCTTAAAAACACTTACCAGTCCATTTTAGGGTTGATTTCAGGGTGTTTAAACCCATATTTACATGTATACATATTACAACAGTGTGATTTCCACCTAGGACTGTGAGATACAAACCAATAATTATCTATAATCTTAAATATATCCTCTATATTTCACCTTTAATTGCATTATTCACTGAGTTTTAGCTCCATGTTTGGTCTCCACCACTCTGCCTGCTGTGAGCGGTGAGATAAACATACATTTATGCATAATAATTCAAATCTAATGCACCTCAGGAGGGTTTGACGGCTCATTTATCACCCGAGACTCATATAAAAACACATAAAAACACATTTTTTATATATATTTATATGCATTTGACAGACGTTAGTCACCATCTAAACCTGGAAGATACCAAACAATCATCATCTATAAAATATATCTATTATAATTAATGTTTCTGTGCAATAACACGCTCTTTTTTTGGCTCCGTGTTTGGTCTCCACCAGCTCCTGAGGAGAAACATCTGGCTCTCTAGATGCTAGATGTTCATCAGCTTGTTGCTGCCGTTGTTTATCAGCTGTTTCCTGTTTGCAGCGAGTTTATCAAAGCTTTTTTTCTCCAACAACAAAATGCTAAGAACCAAAACAACGAGCCAAAGCACACAAATAACTAATAATTATGACTTTTAACACTGCATTGTGACTTGATCTATGATCAGTGTAAATATATTGATCGTAGCAGCTCTAAAGAGAGAGGACATGGAAAAACTAAAGGTCCTATTCATCTCACCAGGCCTGGGACCAGTAAACAAAGGCGTAAATAACAAATAAAAAGAGAAAAAGGAAAACAATGAGCTTTAATTAAAGCATTTCCAGTTTTTCCTTATTAATTAAATGCACGTTTGTTAGAACTGATAATATGCGATGTAAGTTTTGCAATAATTAGCAGTTTTAAAGCCGACGAGGCTCAGTTTTGATTTGTGAGAGCGAGAAAAAGAGCAATGGAGACGGACGGACGGAGGAAATGAGCGAGAAGACCGAACAAGACTCTGTACTTAGCGCGTTGGCAACGGAGAGGAAGCTGATTGATGTTGTTAGATATTGCAGAGAGCAGTTACACACACACACACACACACACACACTCGTGCACAGCGACCCACCCCTGCTTTGTCACAGCTGTGGACTGATAACTTAATGTACTTGGACAGCGTTTGTGGATAAAGTGAGACACACACACACACAGAGGGTGTAGTGTTTGTGTCGTTATGAAGTGTGACAGCACCATGTGGATTTAGACTCTGCTTTAGAGAGTCGCCGTGAAGTCATAACGCCAGCAGCAGCGACGAGTCCGTTTGTGGTGAGGTCGCTCTGGAGGTTGTAAATCGACCAATCAACCGGACTTGTAGAAGGTTCCTTGAAGATGTTTCAGCTCTTGTCTTCTTCAGCTCTGGTGGATCCAGTGCTTCAGACCTCTGTGGGCTGTGGTCAGTGCTGATTCGTGCTCTAACGACCAACCACCATGCTTCACTGGTGGTCGTTGGAGACATTAAGGGGTCAACGACAGTCCTCGGCTCCAGGGTCTGGCAGTGATGGTGGTCGGCTGGAGTCACAAAGAAAATATAGTAAAGCCGAACCTGTCTGTGAAGCCCTGCCCACCAACAGTCAGCCAAACAGGAAACGCATCACGTGATCATCACCTGTCTTATAATCAGATGTTGTCAGGAGTTCAGTTGCAGGGTCTTGATCCATTTTAGTCTCCAGGATCAGATCCAAGATTCAAACCCATGAAGAACCCTTATGGAGACGATGGTTGATCCAAGGTCCATAGAAGTTCGGGCGAGTGTGCGAAAGTTTGAGGAAAACCTCCTGAAAGGGTATTTTAGAAACCCTACAGCGACATATCGGCATCTACCACGACTCACCAGGGACCTGCTTTATTCCAGGTGTGAAAAGCCATGTTTATTTATTTATTTATTCATTCGAATAAACACAACAACAGCCAGAGAGTCTCACACGTGGATAAATAAAGGACGACTGAGCGAATGGAAAGAGAACGAGGGGAGAGTCGGCGTGCGACAGCTGCAGAGCGAAGCCCATTAGCACAAAGGTGAGACGGGATCAGATACTGTCTGGCAGTTTAGTGTGAGTTTACCAGAGGCGATAATAGGTCTCACACACACACACACACACACACAGGGTCGCACCTGTATGGATGTGTGTGTGTGCTCAGATAGAAAGTGGTGATCCGGCGTGGAAGTGGTGATGTAGTGAGAGATGTGTCGATGGAGTGCCGCTCCAGACTGAAAGGACTCGTCACATCGCCCGACACCGTTTCACGACGTTTATAAAGGAAAAGAGCAGAAGTTATTAAAGTAACTCCAGCAGGACATCAGCAATAAAAGAGGCAATTACATCCCAACACTACAGATTAACTGGGATTAACTCACATTTTCAGTAATGTCAACACTCAGATTGGAGTCTCTCAATCAAAAACAAGCAAAAATCTCAACCTGATCTCAGTTTTGCCACCGTCCCATTGGAAGTAGTAACCTTGTGCAGTGATGCGTCGCTCCTGCTGCTCCAGCTGGGCTTGCATTGCTCCCTGCACGTCCAGTTGTGCAAGGGCGTCGAGCACCATCTGTAAATCCTGTTCGATCGACTCCAACGTGTCAAAACAGCGACTTACAGTTTGAATTTAAACGTCCTGGAAGAGGAAGAAGTCGGAAAAGAAGACAAATCCCAGAAGCAGGCCTGCTGGGGAGCGACGAGTGTGATGGTGCATCGTCAACATGCCACGATGGAGCACCGTGGAGCAGCTGCCATAGCTCATTCTGTTGCTCAAAATGTCACTTTTGCCAACTTTCAGGCTGTTCCTCGACATAATTTCAACAACGCGCCCCATCTAAAAAGTCCTAGAAACTCATCTAAAGTGAATTTAGATCATAAATCGACAGCATTTACAGTTAAAAATGTCAAAACTCGCCTCATTTCCTCTATTTTTATTCCCCCTCTGGTCTTTTTTCTGTCTGCAGGAACATTTCTGGAGTGTGGACAAAGCCGAGATCAAACTGCCTCCAAGACTGACCATCCAGGTGTGGGACAATGACAAGTTCTCCTTTGACGACTACCTCGGTAAAACACACACACACACACACACACACACACACACACACACACACACACACTTCCATTTGTCTGTATCTTCACCTTTAGAAACAAAGCAGAGAAAATCACATTAATTACATTAAAGCATTTATTTGAACATGTCTTTAAGCAAAAATGCAGCTTTTCTGGGTGTTTGTCAAAGATTACCTTGTAAACAGACATAATTTGTGGTTACCAAGTATACATTTAGGATTAAATCATTTAAAAATTCTGCAGTAACTAATAATAAACAACTTCAAAGTCATTACAGAGAACCGAAGGGGCTTGTTTTAGCATCAAATGTTAACAAATTCTGGACTGACAGACCAAGACGATGCCCCTTTTGACCATTTGACTATAGATTTCTAAATGTACAAGGTGCTCCTGAACGCACCATGAAGTCAGACAGGAGCATTTTGCCTGTAAATGTCATTGAAATGCACTTTAATGGGAAACTTACCTGCATTTGTCACTTGATGGGTGTTAATATGAACCCTGCATGAACATCAGCTAGAATCTGCTGCTGATAAATGTTTTTGAAGGATTTAATCAGAGCATTTCCCAGAAAAACATCTCTGAAACAAGCCGCTGGCCCACTTGGGTTGGTATGTGGAGCTGCCCAGTTGAATCCTTCATGAACACATGTGTAAAATGACTTAATTCGGTTGTTTTGTCCTTAAATTCGGGACAATTAAAGCGAAATAACAGGTGGGTTTCAGCTATTTGAGGTGTTTTTTTCATTCCTAAGCAGGGTTCACATGGGAGTCAAGCTAAAAGTCAGTTTAAATTTAAATAATTACTGTAAATGGATCCATATTTCCCAGATTACTCCCCATTAAAGTAAGTCAGAAACACACATTCGGGACTTGCGGTCAGAGGAGCACAGTTAATTCATTTTGGTAACGACAGACAGTTTGTAGGTGGTAAATCCATCCAGGGAACCACATGTGCGACGTGCCCCGCGGACAAACGACTGCGATAACATTTGTCTTCAGAATTAACGCCGGTGCGTTTCCACTGTGCTGGCACATTTCTCAGAAAGGAAGGGCTGATTTTTATTTTTCCTCCTCCTCCTGAGCTCAAGCTGTCAAAATGCTGCCTCTCCTTCACCCCTGACGCCGCCCGGCCCCTCCGGCCCCCCCGGCCCCCCCAGGCCCTCGAAATAACTCACCGCCGGGCCTCTCCGCTTTCACTCCACCCTCCTCCAGCATCCTGCTCCATTTCATCTTTTCCTCCCTTTGCCAGAAAAGAAAGGGGGGATGACGGTCTGCAGGCTGAGCAGGAGTGTCTGCGGTGTGTGCACCAGGGAGGAGGAAGATGAGGAATCCAGGCTCTGATGTGTTCGCGTCCGTCACCGTCTCGCTCACGTTCGTGCGGCTTCGTATGGTCGGCGGGCGTGTGGCCACCTCAAAGCATTTCTTCCATTCCTGCCTGTCTTCAGCCCGTCAGCTCGGACCGCCGACTGTTAATCTTCCCGCACGGTGTGAGGGTCAGACACGAGCCATTTTCCTACCATCGCGCTGTCCAACTCTGGAAAAACACTTCTAGTCTGCCCTCATCCTTTCATCGACCCGCAGTCGCTCCACACTTAGTGTCAGAGCTGCACTAACTACCCGTCACCACCGGATCGTCCATAATTCACTCATAATTAGTCAAAAACTGGCTTCAGAGAGCTGAAACTGCTGGGTTACACCATAGACTGTGTTAAAGATGGCCGACATCTTTAACACCAGCCAGACAGCTTCCCTGGTGTCTGGCTGCAGCTCATAAGCCCCGCCCCCTGGTGTCTGGCTGCAGCTCATAAGCCCCGCCCCCTGGTGTCTGGCTGCAGCTCATAAGCCCCGCCCCCTGGTGTCTGGCTGCAGTACAGCTCTTAAGCCCCGCCCCCTCCATGTCAGCAGATGGTTCCTGTCATTTCAGCTCGTTGTCATCACACTGATGTTTGTTCAACTGAATCAGTTTGGTTTTGATGCTGTGGAAAGGGGGTGTGGCATAATGATTGACAGCTAAAGTGGGCGGGGCCTTAATTACCAGCTGCTAATGGGCGGGGCTTGTGAGCTACACTGCATTCAGCCACCAGGGGGCGATCCACATGGTTTGGTTTTACTTTTAATGAACTGTCCATCTTTATATACAGTGATTCGGAGTAAACAGTAAATCTACTGTGTTTATATTTTCTGTGTTAAATAAAAAGAAAAAAATGACCTAAAAATAAAAAAGTACCCAACCCAATTTGCAAAGTTTGATTTTATGAACTGACACTACAAAAAAACTACATATTTTGATTTCTGTGAGTAAAAAGTCACCTTTCTGTCTTCAAAACAAGTTTACAAACCGTCAACACGGACATATTGGAAGTTGGAAGTTGGATTCGGATGCTTTCTGCAGACAAACACGTTCAACCCTGCATGAATGCACATGTCTCCAGGTCACCTGGTGATGGACCTGAACCACATGTTGCGTCCGGCCAAGTCTCCAGAGAAATGTCACCTGGAGCTCCTGGACCAGCCGACGGACCGGCTGGTGTCCCTGTTCGAACAGAAGACGGTCAAAGGATGGTGGCCCTGCGCCTGCGAGAAGGACGGAAATAAGATCATCGCTGTGAGCGAAACAAACGCACCCAAACAAAAAACACTTCACTCATTGTTCATTGACGCCGTTCGAATGGAGCTAGCATGTTACCAGCTAATTAGTATGTTAGCATTTAGCGTACCACCTGCTGTAGCATGTAGCCACTATGTTATTGAGCGTCTAGCACTGATGCATGGTTGCATTCAGCCACTTCCTGTGCGTAAAGAGGCTGTTGTCTCCAATTCAGGGGAAGGTGGAGATGTCTCTGGAGATCGTGACGGAGCAGGAGCAGGAGGAGAGACCGGCGGGACACGGCAGAGACGAACCCAACATGAACCCTCACCTGGAGGAGCCTCAGTGAGTCCCACACCGCCACACCCACACTGAGACACACACACATGGCTTCTCATCACCTCCTCTGTCCTCCCAGGCGTCCGGAGACCTCCTTCCTGTGGTTCTCCTCCCCCTATAAGACCCTCAAGTTCATCCTGTGGAGGCGTTTCAAGTGGTTCATCATCCTCTTCATCATCCTCTTCTTCGTTCTCCTCTTCCTCGGAGTCTTCCTCTACTCCTTCCCGGCAAGTCTGAGTCTGTTTGTTTTCAAAAATTAATCATGATTCATGTTCAGAGACATCGTAATAGATTGGGAAAGACTGAGAAAGAGAAATGTTGAAGCTATAGTTTGTCATTTTCTGCCTCTGGTGACCTCCTGCAGCAGCGTGGCATGCTGGGAGTTGTTGTCTTCCTGTCAGCTGGGATTCCTTCAGTGTTGATGGTTCAGGAGGTTTTTACTGGGAGCTGAATTCTCCACAGAGGTCTCCTCCTCTCCAAAACAAACAGAGCCGCTGATTCAAACCCAGAGAAACACTGAATAAAGCAGTTCCACCTTAAAAACCACTGTTTCTCCCACGCTGTCGGCCGCACACGGGACGTCCTGGAGGGGCGGCGAGCCGAGCTGCTGCTAACGTTTGCTCAGCTTGTTTCTCTGATAACTTCAGATCCAGACGTCCGACGACTGAAATCCTTCATCTGCTTCAGATACAGAGTTAAAAACAAGCAGCGGCTGAAAAGAGGAGCACAGAAATGTGTCTTACAGCTGATCCAGAGTCAGTTTATCAAGCTGCTGACACACAGACACAACACTGACACATGACCAGAGAGTGAGGCCTTTAACGATGCGTGATCTTGACTAAAACAACTCTTTGGGTTTGAAAATCATTAAAACACTTGAGGTAATGAAGACAAACATGTAAAACGTGTTGATTTAAGACATTTTAATGCAGGATTGTGTAAGTCTGGCAGTGGTGGCTCTTTAGGCTCTTTACAGGTGAACAAAGTCAAAGGAAACAAGTTCGGCTGACAGAAAAATAAATATTAATAATTTGAATGAAAGAGACAAATAAAATCCGTCTTTATTCAGAGAGTGAGAAGGAATCGGTTTGGAGCGAATCAAAGACACGTTAACCTCCTTTTCCTCCCACAGAACTACGCCGCCATGAAGATGGTGGGACCTTTCGGACCGGCCAAGGCGGCGGAGTGACAACAACGAAACGACGAAACCAAAGAGGCGGGAGAAGGAAAACACGAAGAACAACGTTTCTCCGAGTGAAACGAGGCTGATCTCCTTTGAAACTCGTTAAAAGTTGTCGAGAGCGAGCGAGAAGCTGCGGCGCTGAACTTGTGAACCTGATCCCGACTGTGTGCTCCACATAAACTCTTTAGTGCAGATAGACCTGATTAGCGATGGCGCCCGAGGTTCCTCTGACATGACGTGTTTGCTTGCGTGTGTGTGTGTTTTGCGTCCATTCGTGCCTTTAATGTTCAGACTTCCTGCGTCCCCGTTCGCCACAAACGCTGCGTCGCCGTCGCTCCCAAACCCCCGATCAGATCTCAGCGTGAGTCCTCGTCATCCCTCCTCCGCGCCGCCTCCTTCATCTCCCTCTCGGTCTCACGCAGAGAAGAAGGCGAGCGAACGCCCGTCGGCCATGTTTGAAAAAGAAAAAAAAAAAAGCGGAAGCCGGATCAAAGATCGCGGCGCCTGATCTCTTCGCCGCCTGCTGGTTTCTGTGTCTCAGTCGGGGCAAAGTCGGGTCAGGCGGCTTCAAACTGTCAAACTTTATCGTTTTCAGTTGTAACGAAGAAGAAGCGTTTGCGTGCTGCCTTCAAGTGCAATCAGACGTCTTGGTTTTCAGCTGTGATTTGTCTCATTGGCTCAAAGCTGTGACATCTCTACCTCCTTCCTCCTCCTCTTCCTCCTCAGCCTCATGTCCTTCCTTTGTTTCCTCTCCTTCATGCTCCTCCTTCTCCTCGTTTCCTCTGCCCACGCTTACTTTCCATCCTTCCTTTAATCTTCCTCATTTCCTCCTCTTCCTCCTCATCCCCACTCTTTCTCCCTTTCCTCCTTTCCTACCTGTACTCCCTCCTTCCTCCTTATTTTCCTAAACCCTCCTCTCCTCCTCCCCATTTCCTTTTCCCTTGCTTCCTTGCTCCTCAACCCCCTCATCTTCCTCAAAACTCCTTCTGTTCCTCCCCCTCAGTCTTTTCCTCCTTTCCCCCTCCTCTTGTGTCTCCTCCCTCTGTGCTCCTTCCTCCTCCTGCATCAAATTGTGTTCCTCCTTCTCCTCCTCTTCATCCCCCATCTCCTCCTTTCTGCTCGTTCTCATCTCTTCTCCTTCCTCCTCTGCTCCCTCCTTCCCTTTCTCCTCTTTGCATTTTCCTCCTTCCTCCTTTTGTTCTCTATCCCCTCTCCTCCTCCACATTTCCTCCTCTTCCCTCCTCGTCTTCCTCCCTTTTGTTCTTTTCTCCTCCTTCTTTGGCTCCTCCTTCTACACTTTCATCTCCTGCATCCTTTGCTCTTCTTCCCATCTTCCCTTTCTTCCTGTCTCCTCTCCCCCCTCACCCCCATCTTCCTCCCCCTGCTCCTCCTCAGGTCTTCCAGCACTCTCTCAGGGTTCAGCGGGTTAAGTCGGGGATTTGCTCTCGTTGATCTCCGGGGGTTTGAGCTTTGTTAGTACAAAGTGTGTTTTCACGCAGATAAGGATGACACACACATACACACACACACACACACACACACACACACACACACACACACACACATACACACGGAGTCCGAACAGGAAAGGTTGGAGAGGCACTAATCCACCCAGATTTTAAAGGATTTCCTGAAGTACAGTATGTTTGTCAGTTTAAATATATGTGAGTGTGTGTGTGTGTGTGTGTGTGTGAGTGTGTGTGTGTGTGTGCATGTGTGTGTTGAGGTCGTTTGATCCTTAAACAGCCCCCCGCTGACTTAAACATCAAATAGAAAACAAAGTTAAACCACGAACAGATGAGCAAAGGACAAACAGGAAGAGACGAGAAGGTTAAACTCCACCTTCTTCTTCTCTTCTTCATTTTCTGCATCTTCTTCTTCTTCTGCGGCTCCTCGGGTTGTGTCACATGTTCGGTTCGTTTGCTTTGGTCCGCACCAGAGTGGAAAAGTTGACTTTGTCCAGTTCGGTTCGTTTCAGGTTCACACCCGCCGGTTAAGAGCCAACCAGGCCTTGTAAACAGAAGTCACATGGACTCACAGGCTGCTCATTTATTGGACAGGGTCTTGGCAACCTGTCGGTCAGGTCATGATGGGTTTAACTCCAGCTCCGCTAACCTCAGCATATATCACAGTAATTAACATTTAACATTTAACAGCATTTTAAAAAGCCCGTCTGAGTTTGAGCGTCAGCCCCGACTCTGCCTCCAGCTTCTTCTGGTCGGTTTTCCAAACTCGCCCGCGATCAGATGTCGACCTTCGTCTCCTTTCGCTCATAAACTCTTTCATTTTGATTCGCTTCCTTGCTGAGTTTAGATCGAAACGTTGCTCCAAAGAAAACCACTGTGCATTTTGCTCAGACGCCTCAAGTGGCTTCCGGACCGGACACATCGCTACTGAAACGACATAAATCAACTGTTCTTTGATTGTTTTCAGGGATTCAAAGCGTTGCCACATCGGTCCAGGATGATTTATCATCCACGCAACATTTGCTGTCCCTGTTTTAACGTAAACAGTTCTTACTGTTGGTGTGAAACAGGTGCATGTGCACACTGTGAACCTTGAAACCACTGGATCCAGCTGTAGAAGATGATATGTTACCCTTCCAGTTCACGTGAAAATAGGTGTTTTCAGACCAAAGAGGTTCTGGGGTCTTCTTGAGACAAACAGCCCTCTGAGGAGCTTCACAGGTGTTGGGTCATTGGTAGAGCAATGTCACTTCTGCAGGACGTAAAGCCTGGACTTCACTGTGGGTCCATTTGTCCATGTTTTGGTCCTGATGCAGGTGCTGCATGTGTTGGACCTGTCACTCATGCCGTGCCAGGTTCCTCTTTGTCCATCAGGAAGTCCATCAGAACGGTGTGATTAAGGAACAATTACG
The DNA here is from genome assembly GCA_008933995.1 of Datnioides undecimradiatus. Taxonomy (NCBI): domain Eukaryota; kingdom Metazoa; phylum Chordata; class Actinopteri; order Lobotiformes; family Datnioididae; genus Datnioides; species Datnioides undecimradiatus. Next base: position 882,416 of record WARS01000063.1, on the reverse strand, counting down.
GTTCCACAGCTTCAAAAGAGGCAAAGTTCTTCAACTGTCCTTAGAAGGTGAACTGGTCTGAAAACGCCTGTTTCTACCAGTCCGTTTATTTCCGGGGCAGTTCGCGACCCTGAGACAGGAAGGGTAGATGCAATGAAAGGTCGTCTCATTGAAGCACCGCGTCACCTGCGTGAGCTGCAAATGTATGTTCACACCTTTAATGAATTGTCTAAACTGACTTAATTGATGCAGAAGAACAGACATTCAGACGGAAGTCAGAAGTCATGACCGACCCATGACGCAGCGTCATCAGCTGGATCCAGTGCTCATTAGCTGTTAAATGCACCAAAGCTGTTTGGATGTCTTCTTGTTTGACCTTGTTGGAAGCATTTCATAGCTCCAAGTCCTGCTTTGATTCTTAATCAGTGTTTTAGCTATTTAGCTGCTTTCCGGGAATGGTTGGGTTGGGTTTTCCTGTGTGGCATCCTGTGGTTCAGGTTACCCCTCCAAGTGGTTCCTCTTGCTGTTTACATTAAAAGAAAGTAGTTGTACTTGGAGAAATGAATGTCACCACCTACTTTTGTCCTCCAAACTCAAACATCACCTGTTCCTTTTACCTGGAAAAGTGTGATCAGATACAAAATCAGAGGTTTCTTCACTGAAGATGACACAAACTGAGGCCAATGGGAGCCAATTGACTTGAAAATGGTTCAATTTACTCGATGCACTGAAAGCCAGTCGATCAAACATCAAAAAGATGGAGGCACAAACTCTTTGCTTTTGGTTTTACACAGCTGTTTCATGATGAAATGAAATAAATGTGAGGATAGAAGAAGAAAAAAGGAAGTCTGGACAAAAATCAGTGAACGACTGAGGCAAAATTTGTAAATAAATTTTAAAAAAATTACAAAATTTGCGCAAATTATGACAAAAAGAGAAACTATCTAGTGCTTCGTGCCTGAACGCACCAGATACCTGAACAAAATACATTTATTTTTGATTAAAGTCGTTCATGTTTGCCTGGATAGATGAGTTCACTGACCTTTTTTCTTTTTTTTAAGTGTAATTCATTTATTTTCTCTTCAAATAGTTTTATATATTTGAAAAAGCTTTAAAAAAACGTTATTTAGACAATCCTGCTGTCAGTTGTTGTTCTCAGTGATTGTATTCACCAAAACGCCTCATAACGCCTTCGTACTGCAGATTTATCCTTAAAACACTGGCTCAGCACTGTTTTGGCCTGACGTTATCGCTGTCAGTGAATGTAACGTGCCTTTAGCTTTGCTGCCTTGACATACAGTAACACTCACCGCTGCTGAAATGTTGCCTCGGCATGAATTAAAACAGCGCAGGCATCAGGAACACACCGAATGTTGGGTGTTTCATTAAACTAAACTGGATTCCAGCTGCTTTAAAGCAGAAAACACAGACGCTGTGGAAACAAATGCAAATATTAGTTTGAATCCAGCGCTCGCCTGTAAATCCGTGTTGGTTTAACTGGTTTTAAATGGTAACTCTGCACTGAATTAAATGGAGATAAGCTCTGCTGCACTCACCTGCGATTGGTGACACCAACTACACCTGGTATTAACATGTAATCTGTATCTGGAAGCGTCATTATCGCAATGCATTAGGATTGGATGAAGAAATGTGACCGCAGTTACATAAAAACTTGAGAGAGATGCATCTAATTTCTGATTTTACACCTATTTTGTACCACAAAAAGGCCTAAAGATGCATTATTCAACAGAACTTGTTAAATATTAAAGCAATATGTGCAAGAAATTAATGATATACAACAGGAAGTAACTGTTTATCTGCTCTTAACAAGCTCTGTAACTAATCCAGTCATCAACGGGCCCACACACCAGTGTTTCAACACACCAGGACAACCTGAAACTGAAGTTTTAATACAAAAAAAGACTGAATCGATGTGTTTTATCTGCCGAATTTACAAAAGGCGGCAAGTGATTAAGATGCTGTTGTAAAGAGCATTTTACAAAGTTGATTATGTGTCGTTTATTTCAGAAAATCACAAAAATGCAGGTTTTTTAAAGGGAGTCTGGGCCTTATTCCACAAAGGATCGATTTGATCCTGCAGATTCCTTTGCATGATGCGTTTGTGTGTTATCTGCGTATAAATCGCATTTTAATACCAGGTGTTCAGTCAGAGTCAGAGTCTCTGGATGTGCTGCACTACGCTTCAGCTTTAAACACAGGCATCCTTCTGCAACAAACACCCAACGCTTTAAAACTGCACTAAACGACAACACGTCAGGACTCTGCTCGGCCATCACGACTGTGGTCCTGTTGATTTCATGTTTTCTGGGAGACACAGACTGAATGTATTCTCATCGTGTTGGAGACAAAGCAATACTGTGTGCACTGCATTATGTGTCAGTATTATCAATAAAACTGCATTTCTGATCAGCGCACGGCGTGTTCCTTTGCATATTTCCATAGAGACTGTAAAGTCCAGAATTTTTAGTTTATCAGAGACAGTTTTCTGTAAACTAAGGATGCTAACAGCTAATCAGCTAACTTTTAATGCTGCTAATTTGCTAAGATGTGACCGAATGCATGCTAAAACCTGAAATTATAGCCCAAACTGTAAGGCAACAACTCAAAGGCAACACTATACGTCCTGCTTAGCATTCTGGGAAATGTAGTTCCATAACTTGGAGCATGATTAGCATCTAAATCCATCTTTAATGAACTTTATTTGTCATGTTGCACAACACGTTTTTACATTTTTAAGGATCGGAGGAGCTTTGTATATTTCTGGATCATCTGCACTGTGCTTTATTGTTTCATATGTAAGTATTTGTGTTTTAAATCTGCTGAAATTTCATAAAATTTGTGCTAAATATTTTAGATTCAGAACATCAGAACGAAAATAGTCTCTCTCCAGTGTCAGTTGATCATATTTTAAGGAACAAACCTGTTAAATTAAAACTTTATCAATGTTAAAACAGTTTCTTAATCCTGCAAAACACAAAAATCATCAGGCACTAATTAACAATTTAATGATCTCGCCTTGAAATCAGGCGTGTGTGTGTGTTAATCTGATGTGTGTGTGTGTAAGATGAGCGCTAACATGTAAGTATGCAGCTGCATGTGTGTTTAGTTCACTGACCTCGGCGCGAACCCGCAACGTCTGCAGAAGTCGGACGAGAGACTCTCCCTGACCGACTCGTCTCCCCCGAGCTCCCACAACCCTAAATTATTACCTTGCCTTCCCTCCTCTCCTCTCGTTTCCTCCCTCCTTCCACTCGTCCGTCCCTCCTGATACCACAGCGCCCTGTCCTCTGTGAGCTCTTCGCTTCGTTCCTTCGCTCTCGTACCGTCTCATGTTCCCCCCTCTGCTCTGGCTTCCTCAGGGGTGTTGTTATGGTCAACGTGAACTGCAGGTGAACCTCTGACCACAGTGTGTGTGTGTGTGTGTGTGTGTGTGTGTGTGTGTGTGCAGTGTGGGTGGGCTGTGGCGGTGGTCCGTCCTCGCTCCTCCATCTCTCTCATTTTCTCTGACCTTCGCCTGTCTTCCTCCTCTTCCTCCCCCTTCTCCAAACACACCTCTTCTTCTCCTCCTCACCCCGCCCTGACCTCCCCCTCCTCCCCCTCCCCCCCCCCTCCTCCTCCCCCTCCTCCTCCTTATCACTTCCTCCGTCATACGTTTTGTATTTGTTGGCTTCACTCTCGCCGCAGCTGAAGCTCTGATTTCTTGTTTTCTCTAAACTTAAAGTGAAACTCACTTTAAAGTATGAAATCCAGTGACGGCCCCTGATCACATGACCTCCATCCTTTACGCAGCAACCTAACAAACATGGCGGCCATTGGAGAGCGGTTGTAAACAGCTTGTTCGGTCCCAGGTGACGTTAAATAGTGAAACATATGTTGATGTTTCACACATCGACTTTCCTGAAAGAGTTTTATGAAGGTTCTTCATCATGTCGTATTAAACTGTAAGTGATACCGTCTCCGCAACAGATTCTGTGAACGTATTTAATGTTTCACACAATTAAACCTTAAAAATAGATAAAATAATAATTAATTAATGCACAACTGCATAGCATAAAGTTAATTTAGTGCCATTTAAACTAAAAAATGTTTAGTTTTGATTTGAAATATTGAAGTTCATGCGGTTTTATTTGGACGCTTGTTTGTGACAGTGTCGAGTTTCACCGTTCGTCTTGATCTCAGACACAACAAATGACAAAACTCTGGACTCAATAGCCAGTTTGTGCTTCGCTCTGGAGCTTTTGCCCATATCACATGGCCTTCATCGTTAAACGTCACCTGCCTGCCGTCTTCTCTGCAGCGTTTTGGTTGTTTTGTGAAGGCAAACGTCTCTAAAGTCACTGAAAACTCAGACATTATGAATGAAATCACAACATATTCTGATTAGCTTGTTAATATTTCATTAGAAATATTAATATTAGAAATATATAGAAATAAAATATATATTAGAAATATTTCATTAGAAATATTGAAAAATATTTGATTTGAGCGTCTGCAGGCGGCCTCGCCTTTCCTCTGGTTTCATCTGCAGCCTGTTAGTCAAAGCGATGTTGCACATGTTGGAGCCTCTTCCACGCATCTGACGGTTTGAGCTTGTGAAAGCAGCTCCAGCCCGTTGCAGAAAGCGGCCGCAGGGAGCTCGGCGCTCATGCGCACGCCGGGCTCGTCGCTGTGATTAATCGTCGGGCTGCAGCAAAGTTTCGAAGGAATTCTAATTTGTTTGCGGTCGTGGTGAAACTGCCAAGTTCGTGTCGCAATAGGAAGATTAATGAGGCGAGCGTTTCACATTCCCGGATTGTCTGCAGTTATTTCTGCATGTAAAACAGAAACTGAATTAAACTTTCAACAAACCAGGCCACATATTAAATTATACTCCTGTTTAATCTGCTGCACTGCAGTGATAGCTGCCTGCAGATGGCGACTGCACGGATCGCTGTGATGACCATGCATCTGCACAGAAAACCCTCCGATGTCCTCCAAACTCAAACATCACCTGTTCCTTTTCCTGTTTCAGCATGTTTCAGCGACGAACCACTGGTGGTGTCCCTCAGGGATTGATTTCAGGACCTTTGATCTTCTGGATAAACGTTATAAATTATATAAAATCAGTGAGTGTTTCTCATTTGCTGATGATTCTGCCTCAGTTCAACATCAGTTCATCAAACTGAAGCCATGACCAGTCCTGAAAATGGATTTCTGCTCAGCGTTTCCATCCTCTGTCGTATCCCAGGCCTGTAACTTTTGCCTTTTATAGATAACATTTTAGAAATATACCTGCAGATAAATCAGTGTGACGCGCTGCAGCTGTGGGAGCAATCCCTGAAGATTAAAGACATCAGTGTTTTATATATGTATGCTTATACTTTGGTTTCAGCAGGGAAATGTAGATTCAGGCGTGTCGGTCAGTCGGGGTTGATGCATCTATGAGTAAACCATGAGAAGACTGAATGGTAATGCTGTATTGCAGTGCTCCAGTTACTGGGAGCACATTTACTTTTATTTATTTAACTTTCATATATTTATTTACACTTTTACTCCTTTATTTATTTATTTAACTTTTGCATGTTCTTGGTTTTGTTCTTGTTTTTGTTTCATTTTTGCTGCATTTTCCATCAAATCCGACCCTTTTATTGGCTCAAAGTGAGGCTTCGTCGGCAGGAACGGCAGTGATTACACTCCCTTTTTTATTTTTTCCTTCCTCTTCTTCATCTTCCACCCAGTCCCTGTGCACCCTGAACCCCCGACCACATCCACCTCTCCATCATCGGGCCCTCCCTCCCTCCCCCTGCCTCTTCCTCCTGCATCCTGTTGCCTCATCCCACCGCTATGTTAATCAGACTCAGTGATGAAATAAAAGCGGTTTCTTGGGAAAATGTTTTGTTTACGGCCGACGTAATGTACGTGCATCCTCCGACTGTGTGTGTGTGTGTGTGTGTGTGTGTGTGTGTGTGTGTGTGTGTGTTTGGTGCAGCTTTGAACATGGAAGGGGTCAAAGTGCGGCGCTTTCGCCAGATGTGATGGAAAATGGCCGGAGGGGAGGCTGGCAAACAGGACTGTAGTTGTTTCATTATCACCTAAGACACACACACACACACACACACACACACACACACACAGGCCTGTAACATCAAACACTCGCAGCAAGTAAAACCACAGTAGCCCCATCTGTACCTGCGAGTCTGTCCTTCACACTGCCAAAGTTCAGACCAGTGATATCAGCTTACAAACTCTCTCTCACACACACACACACATACACACACACACACATGCAGACACATGATATCAGCTTGCAAACACTCACATGTGTACAGATGTGCGTTAACAGCTTGCTCCGACACCTCTGGGGCCGTCCTGAGAGCGCCGGTCCCATCCCGGTCCCCCGCCTTTGACTCGATGAAGCCGTCTGTCAGCTGAGCGCCGACGCTCCACCGTTTGGCCTCAGACTCCGGTTTACGTGTTTTATTTGGATGAAATTTAGGAAACGAAATGAATAAAGGGCTCCATTGTGGTCAGATCCAGCTGCACAAAATGAGTCGGTGCAAGATATCAAAGCAGCTCCCAAGAGTTTTAGAGGTTTAGTCAGCTGATGTTTGGCTGGTGACAGACATAAAAGGTGGCGTTTTCCCTGGCGGACAGCAGGAAAACAGAATAATTCTCCCTGTTAAACAGTGAAGCAGCATCAATTCAGCAAGTAGAATCAGAAACAGCTGCAGAAAAGACGCAAATGCAAACAAAACAAACAGATAAATGAAATAAAAACGTGCACGTGAGGGTCGTTCCTCCTCCAGACCAGCAGGGGGAGGTAGAGAGAAGTCTGCACATCAGCAGCGGCTTCGCTAGCGTTAGCATACATCTAACCGTAACGTGTATCGTGACACAAACGAGAGCAAATTAAAAATCTTTGAATTAAAAGTTAATCAAAATCAGTGAAGTGTGTTTCAGTTTGACGCTGGGCTGACATGATGGTTTGCTCCTCCACGACAAACCGACCACGTTTCACATCTACAACAATGACTCCGTGCTGAGCGTCCTCGCGGTTGTTTTGTTTGCTGTTGTGCGCCGCGTTGCTGCCGACGCCACGGCCGTAAAGTGGTTTTTACACGCCATGCTCCTCTCATTAGTCCTCGTGTTAACTAGCAGCGAGGAATGCAGCTGAACAGCTCAGTGGAAAAAGCAATATAATTTAACAAGATGCTAATCACTGAATTGTTGAGGTGTGTAGTCACCGTGACGTCTTCCAGGGCTCAGGTACGAGAGGGTGGTCTGCTCTTTACCTCATCCCCCCGGTTCATCTCAGACTCTGGTTCAAACAGCTGGCTGGTGATGCCGTGCCCGGGGAATGTCTCTGTAACTCGACATGTTGAGGGAAAGTCCACAAACAGCGAGCATCGGTCGGGTCCAAAGACGCATCAGCGTTTA
>WARS01000063.1:660000-870000 GCA_008933995.1 Datnioides undecimradiatus | reverse complement strand
GGTTAAAGAGGCGGGGGCTGCATGTTGTCCCTGATCCTGCAGCTGTGCAGGCGATGCTGTGAAGACACCAGACGTCAGTTAGCATTGTGTGTGTGTGTGTGTGTGTGAGTGTGTGAGTGTGTGTGTGTGTGTGTGTGTGTGTGTGTAATCATGCATCACGCAGCTCCTTTGCATCTCCGTCTGAGTGTGTATGTGTCAGTGTGCGACGTGTGTGTGTCGATCAGTGCGTGGACACGGCAGCAGCAGCTACGTTGCAGGGACCACTGTGGCTTTAAAACCTCCTACTGAGAGTGTTATGGCTGTAACACATGTGACGCACACACGCACACACACACACGCACACACACACACGCACACACAGGATGTTTCATATACTTTATTAATTTAAGGCTTTATGGCGAATGTGGACTGTAATCATGCAGCTATTGGCACAGTAATTGTGTGTGTGTGTGTGTGTGTGTGTGTTGGTCAGTGTTGTTACTGTTACTGACTAAGGTGACCACACACACACACACACACACACACACTGCTCTCCTGCTGTTTTAGGAGCCGTGGTTTCGATCGAGCAGACCGAGGCCTCTCACTGGTTGTTGGCAGTGGTCCAGCAGCCAATCACAGGCCTTCGCCAATTAGGGAGCCAGAGCCAAAGGTACAGGGAGCCCAACGGTTTACAGGCTGCTCAGTGTGTGTGTGTGTGTGTGTGTGTGTGTGTGTGTGTGTGTGTGTGTGTCTTTAATACTGTGTTTGCAGAGGCCCTTTGTCATGTAACTCAGTTTCAAAGTGCAGACACATATAAATACATGTTACACACACACACACACACACACACACACACCCCTAAACTGTTTCAATGTTGTTCAGTTTGTAATGAGGAGTTTTATCATTATTTATTTATTTGTTTAGTGTTTTCTAAATATTTTCCCACAATCCTTTGCTTTATACATCAATACATCAATACGCGTGTGTGTGTGTGTGTGTGTGTGTGTGGTTGGTTGTGGCCTTCATCACAGACCCACCAGTTGATTTAGTGTTATCCCCCCAAGTGGTGTGTGTGTGTGTGTGTGTGTGTGTGTGTGTTCAGCTCTTTTGCTCACAGACAACATGGACTCGGAGAAATACATAAACACACACACACACACAATCATTCGCTGAAGTAATGAACTGTACTGCTCAGACAAATTACAGCAGCGAAAAGGACACGCACACACACACTCACACACACACACACACACACACACACACACACACACACACACACTCACACAGTAATAATCCCAGCTCACAGACATTAATATCAGGGGTGATATAACGACTCCCGAGGGCTCTGACCTTTATAAGTGGGATGGAAAACAAAGGCAGCGCTTACACAGCCGCCCACGATCACACACACACACACACACACACACACACACACACACACACACACCGCTCCAACTCTTCGCCATGATTTATTGTGATAAAAGGGAGGACCGTGGCCTTGGCAGGCCGCGCTGCGTTTCTCTGCCCTGTTGTTTGTGTTGGTACTGAAGCAAGACTCGCTCAGAGTGTGTGTGTGTGTGTGTGTGTGTGTGTGTGTGTGTGTGTGTGTGTGTGTAGCCCTCCAACCAGAGAGAGTTGATAACTTTCCAGCTACTGAAAACATTTATTTATTCTTTCCTCCCTTTTTATACAAATGGTCTTTAGCAGCCTGAGTGTGTGTGTGTGTGTGTGTGTGTGTGTGTGTGTGTGTTTCCATACTTTACCTTTTTTAAATTGATTTTTAAATATTGTTTTTTACCCTTTTTTAACGTGTTTTCTCAGCAGGAATGTCTTCAGGAAGGCAAACACACGAGAGATAAGACGATTAATCATAATTAAATAAGCATTAAATAACGATTTGAACCGAAACAACGCGCGAGAACAGCAGCGCCTTCACTAAAGGTGCTTCCCCCGTCCTGGGAGAGCGTTTCCTCCTCAGAGATGAAATTCAGTTTAACTAATGTCAGGTTTAATTAATTAAATCTGATCTGCGTTCACTGATTTCATGCTGCGTCTGCTTCATGCAGAGGTGGACGAGGTGCTCAGATCACACACAGGTTAAATAGTGAAAACCCAGCATTTGCAAACTTAAATTAGATTCTGGATGCATTAATCAAATTAAAGTGATTAATAATCATAGAAAACAAGCTAACTATGCAGCTGGCATGTGCATTTTGCGTGCAGATGATGTGCGCAGCGTGCGTGCATGGCGCGGTCAGCGTTGTTGCGTTCCCCTCGGAACCCACGCTGCGTCACGTTCGTGATGCCAGTCGACGCTGGTGCAGTTTAAAGCGATGCCGGCGTTCGCCGGGGGAAAGTCCTGTTCGTTCACTGCATCACATGACTTCCTGTTTCAGGTACAGTCAGTTTTAATGGCCACTGGAGGTCGCCAGTGAACAAAGTGTAAAATGTGGTGAACATACGGTGTTTTTGTGGAGATCAGAGAACTTTGTAGCGTACGATGCCTTGAGAACCTCATATCTCAACGTTTCATGAAGAAAACAAACTTTTTACAGTTCTCCAACGATATAATGTGACTTCTCCAGCTGATCTGAAATTGTTTCTTTAAAATCATTAATTGTTTTTTGTTTTTTTATCTCTCAGCCCATAAAGACACACACAGTCCTTCAGTTTACGTTTATTGCCCCATTTTACCTTGAAAAACAACAAGAGAGATATAGAACCCTTAAAACAAGTCACAGATAAATAGTTATATTACAAATAAGAAAGAAAAGCCACATTAAAATATTAAAATAAACAAAAATAGTATAGAAAAAAAGTTTGGAGGTATGTGGTTTTAACTGGTCTGACATATCTGAAAGGTAACTAGTGACTAAAGCAGACAAACATAAAACACTGGAGCTCTACTCTACTGTGTGTTATCACTATCTGGTGCGCGTCCATCCAGTTGAATCCCGTTGACGTTTGTCCACGTTCAGCTGTTCAAACCCACGAGCCTCCGGGTGCCAGACGTTGCCGCTGACAACCAGGTGAAACCGCAACCTGCGGGGCGAGGTAAACGCAGGAGTGCGTAGGAGGAGGAGGAGGTTTTCATTATGCTTTAAAGAGACGCCCCTGTTATGTTTTTACAGCCCGGTTTTGACACAATATAGTCTTTCTCCACAGCGAGTGAATGGGAGCCATATGGAAAAACGCGGCACTGTACCTGAGCTGCTATTTCAGTCACACAGGCAGGGCATTGTACTGTAAGTGATGGAGAGAAATAAAGAAAGAGCAGGGAGGAGGGAGGGGAGAAATAAGGGGGATGGAGAGGGTGAAGGTAGTGAGGAGGGAGGACAAGCAGAGGAGAGAGGGTGGGTGGAGGAGGGAAACGAAAGGAAGCGAGTAAAGGGGTGAAACCAAGAGATGGAGGTGGAAAGGAGTGATAGACGGAGGAGGAGGGGGAGGGATTAAATCAAATAAAACACTAATTATTAAAAATCAATTAATTGTTGATCTCGTTTAATGCACAAGAACTGTTGACGCTGGCGTCTGGTGCTGAGCAAATGCTGAAGCTTGTCGGGTTCAACGGGGGGAGGTGACGTCAGGTTGTTGTGGAGCTGAGAAGGCTGTTCCTGAACGCAGCACGGCATGGTAACAAGCACGCAGGAGGTCGTGAGTCCGAGTCACAGAGTTATATCGAGCATTCAGCAGCACTTTGGCGCCTGTCCGAGCAGTCCGGGCAGAGGAAAAGCCGCAGAGGCAAAGAGGGACGTTGTCGGATCAGGAGGACGTGCTGGTTGTTTCGCAGGGTCGTGCATCATGAGCTCTGGTGAGCTCTGCTGCACCGTTCTGAGGCGTCTGAGGGAGGAAACTCAGCACCAACCACCTGAGCTTTGTGTGACTGAGCTTCATTTCTCCATCATGACACCGTGCAATGAAAACACACATAACCTTCGTTAACTAACCAACTTCTTCCAAAATGAAAGCTGAAGAGTCGCCTTTTTGACACTGCGGTGCAGGTCCGGAGGGGATTGCAGACGGTGCTTCGCAAGGTCATAAATCAGGATTTTTGCTTTTTACAGACACACGTCCACAACATTTCACCAACACCTTGTACAGTTGGCTGATATATGTCCATATCATGGACCCTATGTGGTCTGTATGCTCTGGCTATGAGATATAGACCACCTGTGGACCATAACTTGTTGCTGTATGCAGAAGGAAGGGAGGCTACATTAGCCGCTGCTAGCATAACACACCTGAATCTCTAACTGAGCTGCCACTCTAGTCAAGTTGCATTGTGGGCAATGTAGCATGCATGTCCCTGGTTCTGATTGCCATCATGAGTCCTACAGTGTAACATTCATATTTCAGCCTCTACAGGTTGTAATTTAAACCTAAAATGACGACAGACTTGCAGATTTCATCTGGTGGACGTCTGAGACAGAAATCAGACAGAGTGGTGCGATGAGAGCAGGTTGCCGTCTTTCCCATTAGAGCAACGATTTAATCATATTCTGGAGTTAAAAGAGCTGTGGTTTAATCGTTTGGTCATAACTTCAACTGAAAACTAGAATAACGACGTCATGAGTTGGGAATTGCACCTGTGCTGTCGAAGTTGAAGGCGAACGTCTGCCCTTCCTCGACCTGCACTGCTGTCAGTGCACGTGACTCGCATTTTAAGTCTTTAGTCTTTAAGCTTCAACATGGACAGAACGACAGCAGCAGCGGCGGCGGTCGAAGCAGCAGCCGGGTCCAAAATGCAGATTCAAGGCGAGGCCAAGGATTTGGTGAAATCGTGGCGCAGCTGTGCGACACGTGGACGACCACGGGTAAAGTACAACACACACCGCAGTGAGGCGAGAGTAGGATCGAACCGGGAGACGCAGGAACCGCCTGAAACACCAGCGTAACACTCCCACGCTGCTTCCACAGAAACAGGATGGACAGTAATGGGAACACACACATGCGCGCTTAATGCAGTGACGCACACACACAGGGATCACGTATACACATAATGACATGCAGTGACGCATGCATGAATATTTCCTAATGCAAAGGCGCGCACACACACACACACACACACACACACACACACACACACACACACCTTCATGCACTTGATCCAGTAACATTGGCAGACGGACGGGCTCCGCTCAGTGGCCGTTAACTGTCAATCAAACATGGGAAAGTTGAGAAAAGACCGAAAGACGGCTGCAGTGAATGTGTAGAGCTGCGGTACAAGCGAGGAATGAATAAAATAATAATAATAATATTAAAATGCATCCCACAGAGACAGTATAATACATACATTATCCTTCAATGCTACTGTAGCGCCACGGCTTAAATGTTAATAATGAACATGAAGTTCCTCTTTAACTGTTTCTCCAGATGCTTTGTTGCACGTTAAGTAGCCTCCCAATGCGTAAACACTTAAAACATGCAGTGTTTTTAATGGTTAAATTCTTAATTATTTACAGTTTTATAACGTAGATAATCTGAAACAGTCCTGACTGATGACACCTTTTGGTATGTCACAGCTCTCCATATGGAAATGTTTGATTTTCATTATCTCTGAGTTTCAGTGGGGAGTTGAGATGTTGCACGAGGGTCCAAATGCTGTTTCAGGTGTTTCTCCACGTTGCAGAGAGCGTTTTATACACTGCACAAACTGCAAATATCGGCCCGGAGTCGCTTCCCACATGTATTCACGCTCTCATCCTCACAATAAGCATCCGGCAGATGTGAGTGCGTCGAGGTCAGGAGAGCAGGATGGAGGGAAGAGGAGGCGGTGGAGGAGGTAAAGGAGGGACAGAGGTATAATTTCACACCCGTCGGGTTCGTGGCCTCGGAGAAGACGACAGGCGAGGGAGATGAGGGAGAGGTGAGAAGTCCCAGCAGCTCTTTTTCCTCCTCGTGTCTCTGCTTTAGTTTGAAGAACACGTGCGAACGATCCAAGGAGCGCTTTTATCAGAGCGGAGCTGTGGGACTGAAAGCTTTACCGGGACAGAAACCCTGAAAACAGCAGGTCACCTTGTGGGACCTCAGTAATGTCAGGTGGTGCTGTATATCTTTAATGAAGACGCAGCATTTTATACAATATTGATACTGATTGATATTGATTGGATCAGTGGGTCAATAGGTCGTGGCGTGGCTCTAGGAACTGAAATGTCGGCCATTCATGTTTGTAATTCTGTTGTCTTCGACACGCCAAACCTTCGTCGAACACATATAGTCTATGTTCAAGTACCTGAACGAAGTGCTATTCAGTGAATGTTAGCATGCTAACATGCTAAGATGGCGAAAATGCTAAACATAAAGTTCTTGCACGATCTTTCTCTAAATCGAACCGAACAGTTCTGATGCTGTTTGCCTGCACGTCCTAAAGTCATCAATGTGACATGTATGCATAGTAAATATTGCTACCTTGAATGCAGAGCCATGTATTTGCTAAACAGAAGCTAGGGTGATGCATGGAGTGTAGACTGAAGAGTGAGAACATGTTAGCATGTTAGCTCAAGGTACCACTGTGCCTCCGTGCAGCCTCCACAGAGCTGGCTGGCCAGCATGGCTGCAGACCTGCAGACCCACAGCATGCTACCTGCTTAGCAGCAAACCATAGACAAAGTTAGCGGCTAGCTGGTTAGCACAGCTGCACATCTCAACAGTTTTAGAACCAGATAAGTTGGAGGGGATAAAAACAGCTCAAATGCTAACGCCAAACTGGTAAAATGCATGTTTACATGCCAAACTGTTTGCTAATGTTTACCCCAGCAGCTTTATGAGGTGACAGAACGTCAGTGTTGTGTTTTTAGCGCTGCAAAGCTGCTTTTAAGAGTTACTCCTTCTGCTGCAGAAGGATCAATACCGCAAAACAGAAATAAATTAGGTTCTCCTGACTCTGGTTCTTATGGGAAAATGTAGTTTTTCTTTTAAGTTTTATAAGTTCCTTTAGCTCCCAGCTCCAATTATTGAATACAAAAAGGCAAACAGTTCCTTAATCTTCCCATTCCTGAAAAATGTCAAACGTTTTATGACTGCAGCTTTATCATAAATACGTCTTTCATCTCGATGGAATAACACAAAAAAATAACATATAAACACAGCTCAAAGGGATTATAGGAACAAAAGGTGAACCTCCCTCAAATACGGAACAAGATTATCCTATTATAACACTGGCACACGAGATGACGATATAGCTTTCAAAGCACACAGAGCATGACACGCTTTGAAAATTATACCGCTATCGTGTGTACAAACGCTCCACCAAAATATCCTATTGAATAGTATAAGATGCTAATAAGAAAAAGATTTTTAAGTAATGAGAAAAAGATATCAATAATAGATTTTTCTTTTTTTTTTTTCTGTGATGAAAGCGGCGTGTTTCTGCGTTTGAGCCCTTGCCCTGATGTTGAACTTCGGGCCTGTGCGTGATTATGAGAAGAGAGAAGAATGTGGTTCACTAACAACACAAGCCCCGAGGACGGTGCCTTCCCAGGCTGTAAAACACATTCTGGTGCTGTTCGCACACACACACACACACACACACACACACACACACACACACGATCACTAAGATGGACGCCCTGCTGGTTTCAAACTCAACAGCTGTCGGGGTGTGAAACCTGATGAAAGCCGACGAGACCGAAGCGGCGGCCCAGCGCAGGGATCGTCCAACTTTTGATAAAAAGGTGATACTTTACTGATCCAGCAGGGGTCAAAGGTCAGAGTTAAGCTGTGGAGCAGCACCCCTGGAGCTGAGGGAGGTTCACTGACCTGCTCACTAATGCTTCAGTAATCAATATTATTTTTATATCAGTACGAAATCAAAACATTTAACAGCTCTCAGTGGAACCATTTAGCCTCCTTTAGCTCAGTGTTCTGACTTTTTGGCTAACTAACTGCTCAATGCTAACAGCTCAGCACCAAATGTAGAGTTAGCAACGAAAAATAGCATCTATCTAGTGATAATACTGAAACATTTAGCACCTATAAAGCCTGAAACTAAGAAGGGAGCATGTTAGACGTGCATTCATTTGGCAAACACAGATACTATTACATCTTAAATAGTGGCCTGGGCCTTTATTTACCTCTGTGGCAACTGCCGAGACTTAAATTAGAGACAGGCCTTTATTTTTGATTTCCTCTGTTCCATATGTTGGTGCTAAATCAGGCTTTTTAGCCTCTTTTAGCTAGTTGTTTTGAATTTATTGCTACATAACAACTGTATGCTAACTGCTCTGCACCAAATGCAGACAAAGTTAGCGACAAGCTTGTGATCGAAGTTAAACATCTAGCTTCTATAAAGCCTAATATTTAAAGTTGGTCAAGCTCAAACCAGAGCTAATAGAGGAGTGGATCTACATTCTTATTGAAGACAGAGTTTTATATCTTAAAACGTGGCCTGGCCTTTATTTACCTCTGTGGCAAAGAGAAGCAAGACTTAAATTAGAGACAGGCCTTTATTTCTACTTTCCTCTGTCCCGCATATCAACAATAAATCACCTATCAGCACTGAGTGCAGCATTTTAGCCTCCTTTAGCTTAATGTTTTGACATTATGACTAACTAACTTCTCTGTGCTTACTGCTTAGCATCAAAGAGCGGGCAGTTAGCATCTAGTTATTAAAATGAGACATGTAGCATCTAAGGAGTCTCATATTTTATGTCAGTGGAGACCAAAAAGGAGCTGAAAGGAGAGTTAATATTGGACTTAAATTCAAAAGAAAGACACAATTATATTCCACAAAGTCTTGGATAGTGGCCCAGACCTTTATTTAACCTCCTAGCAAAGAGAACCTGGCAAGACTTTCAGTAGTGACGGACCTTTTGTGTTTCCCATACCTATACAAAACGAAAACAATAATTAGCAGTCAGTAGAGCTTTTAAGCAACCTTAAGCTAATTTGGTTTGAGTCATTTGCTGCCTTTTATGTGAGGATTTATGCTAAGTGGGCAATGGTTTGCTAACGTGTTTGACATGTTTGGCAACTTTTTCTGGTGATAGCATGTGGCAGTTGTGTGTCTGTTAGTTTGTTGACTTTCTGCACCTTAGTGACTACAAACCTGATCAATTCAGCTTAAGTATGAATGTTGTGCTTCTCCAGTTTGGGTGTTTAAACCTTTTTACACAACTACATTTAATAGAAAATGTACTTTTTTCCACAAGCACACATGCATTGACTTTACAGATTCATATTTTCCAACAGAAACATATGAAAAATGGCATTATTGTTATTGTTGCAGCCTCAGCTGCATTTAACTTTGGGGTTTTTTTTGCTAGCATGTTGCTAACATTAACTGCTGCATGAATAAACATATTTATGCAATTTTACATATCTGCAGACCCTAAAATAATTATAAGATACACAAATATTAGTCAGAAACGTGTCCAACATGTTATTGAAGACGCTTATTGTGAAAACCGGTGACATAATGTTTTTATGTTGATGCTCCATTTATAGCTGTGAACCCTGGCAGTGTCGAACACACCTGCCTCTTTAGGAGCCATTAAAGAGCAGCGCACAACATCGCTGTCATTAAACCATAATGATCCATAAATATGACCGACTTTTATCACAACGCCGATACGTGAATTAATGCAGGGAGTTGAATATTTTTAGCGCAATTGTAAGAAATGATTCCCCATAAACAAGCAATATAAGAGCCTGTCTCCTAAAGTGTGTTTTAAGATCCCTTTTCAGTTTATACCTGATGACGCCATGCGCCAAGAGTCACAGGGAGCATGTGTCACCTCAGGCGCCGCAGGGCAGTAACGACCCGAAGGGACTGAATTAATCAACGTGGACGGACAGTCGGGCTAAGTGGAGGTTGAGGGTCAGAGTCTGAGAGTCTGCTTTTATTATTCAGTGTTTGATATTTATGAGAAGGATTGATCGCGCTGCTCTCGAGCCAGAGACGCGCAGAGAGAGCCGGGGAGCCTGTTGGTGTAATTTACAGCTCGTCAGAGGTCGAAGGAGCCACCGGGACTGTCGGTGACATCATACAAATAACAATCTGTAGCGTGAAAACACAGACTACGGCTCGTTCGATTAACAATCACCTGCAGAACATAGAAAACCTCGTTTTAATCTTTGAAGAGAGCACCGGGTGGATTCAAATGGACATAAACAGAATTGTTTAGCTGTTTCAACATCATTCACATCTGTTTGCAGTGTTATTCAACTCACATAATGTTGCAAAACACCTGTAAACACCCCCATACATAAAATATAGGGCAGTAAAACAGAAAATCAACTGAATCAACATATAACTTGGTGGATTTCTCTTCAAATGTAACACGAAAAGGTGATTCAGGGCACTTACATTAACAAGCTATATGAATGTGTTATTAAAATAACATTAGCTAATCCATCATTGAGCAACCAAAATGGTAATTTTAGGTATTAAATCAGCAAAAGTACAGAAATAAGAAAATAAAATAGATAAATAGATAAAATTAATAAATAATAAAGTATCTAGAAACAAAATAAGAGTATAAATATATAAATTGGAGTCTACATAGCAATTAAGCTAAAATTTACTATAGCAATCAGTAAAAAGTAAATTTACAGTATACACAACAGTACAACACTGTCTCAAGCAAATTGACAAAAAACATCTTTTTAAATACTGTTATTATTGATTATAAGAAACTGGCTGTTTGCTCTCTGGCGAATATCACAAAAGAGAGACTGTCACATGAAAACGTGGCTGCGCGTCAGTAAACGTATAAACAAACTGTCAGCGATGGACCGAACGACAGAAACCGAGTCGATCTCGATGGAACCAGAGCAGTTTTGACGGACGAGTGTGTGGACGGAGAAATGGATACAGCTGTCAGCCTCTCCAAACAGACAGATCCCCGTCCTCCAGTTCATCATTAGAAAACACACCGGTGTCTACACACACACACACACACACACACACACACACACTGCAGGGGTCTTGATATACGAGGTTGCGGTCATGTGCTCGGCTCGCGGTTGCCGCCGGTGACGATTGAATCACAGACCACAATGATGTCATATCTGTCTGGCTTGATAGTGTGTGTGTGTGTGTGTGTGTGTGTGTGTGTTTGTTTTAAAGTTATAAAACCCGACTGACCTCAGCTTTACAGTAAATCTCTCCCATTTTCTTTTTGCGCCGTCTCAATCTTTCACCCCACAGATAAGACCCGATGCCACATGTGCAATTACAGGCGAGTGAACTCAGCCTGCAGGGCTGATAAATGGAGAATTACCCGGGATTACCTCGGCTACCATTACCGAGGGCACCAGAGGAGACGTCGTCATATTAATAATGGAAATCATGATGTGCAGTCGTGACTTTCAAATGAGGGTTTTAGGGAAAATTAATGGAACGACCAACATTTATTACCTTCTGTTTTAATAAATAGGCGACGTCGGGATACAGGGACAATATCTGAAACGCTGTGGTCGTGTGAGTGCGTCAGATGAACTTCTGATCCACCAAGCTGGAGGAGTGATTGTGAGAAGTTTGTGACCCATGTTTGCTGAAATTTAATGTGAATTAAATGCACTTTCACACCAAAAGTTCATATTTGCATTTTCAAAATGTTTGCATGGCAGTAAAAGGTCTTTAGATGCACTTTTAGCACGCAGTGAGATGAAAATTATCAACTAGGATCACGATGTTTAAATATAAATAATAGTAAAAAGTTAACTTTGGAGAAAAAAACATTAAAAACACTTAGAAACAGCCATATTTACCTGCTGGTTGGGTTTGTCTCAACAATGATTGGATAAATTACAACTATTCATGGTGCCCGGTGGATGAATCCCCTTGACTCTTGATCCTTCGACTTTCCCTTTAACGCCACCATTAGATTTAGGGTTCGGTGGAAATGTCTCAACAGCTGTTGGATGAATTTGGTCTGCACGTCACGTTCTCCAGTGGATGGTTCGCAATGACTTTAAAGCATTCACATGCAAAGCTACTGACATTCCCAACGTCATCATCTGTGCTTTGTGTGCAGCCCTACTTAAAGGCTTAAACCTCTGCATGCATGTACTCATTGCACCTGCTGAACATCAGTCATTGCTTGTAATGTTAGCATGCTAATGTTAGCATTTAGCTTGCAGTACCTAAACACAATAGGCTGTAAGCTTTGTAGGCTTGTTGACTGGTCAGCAACATTTAATAATGCCAATTTCACAGTGATTGGTTCCCATCTGGAGGTGATTTGTTAAAACTAGAGAATATCATTGATCCAAGATGAAGCTACTCACCTGGCAGGTTGTGCACGATTCAGACACAAGTCAGGAACGTCATATTGTCTAACCGGTGTTGTTTATTCACTGCGATCAGCTCGTGTTTGATGGTGTCCTGGAAAAGATGCTCTGTTCTTGGTGTGATAGTGGCTCTTCACACTGCTGCTTTGAATAACCTCGGATATAAGTTCACAAGACTCTGTCCATTCTTGATTAAAGGCGCTGTTTTCACTGTCCAACTTGACAGCGACCTCTCTGTAAAGGCTGGGTCCAGTCCCAGGTCATGGTGACCTTGGGCTGGGGGATGGAGAGGTAGGGCAGGATCCCTTGTTGGGTAACGCGTACCACCTTGAATCGCCTACAGGCCCATTAGGAAGAAGTAACCTGGGAGTGCTAATGCTGGATCCTGCTAAACCCAATGCTTGTCCTCCTCAACTGCGCCATACGTTTACATTGTCAAATAAAAATGTAGAATAGCCACTTCAGAGGATAAATGTCTTCAAAGTAGACCCAAATCCACCAAAAACCAGTTTTTGAGTTTTACCTTCATCCTGAGCTGCCCCAATGTAAGGATAATCCCGTGTCCCACGGATTCTTCACTGTCAATCCATCTTTCACCCTTCTGTTTGCCCTCACCAGTCCCTCTTTTAAATATCTTCCTGCAGGTGGTCCGCCAGTTATTGTCTTCCCCAGGTGTCTAAATAGGAAGATGCTGAAAGACGTGACGGATTCCTAGAGGGGATGAAGGCTGTTGTCGGTACTCAAAGACAGATTGATGCCACGGAGGCCATTTTCAGGGTATTAGGGTCAGGTGCGGTGGACAGATGGGTCATTATCATCGCGATCCTGCACCTTTTTAATCAGAGCGTCACTCATCGCTGCCACTCATCCTCTTCTTTCTCTGATCTCTCTTGCGTTTCCCTCCCTGCCTCCTTGGAGAACCTGACAACTTATTATGCTGCATCAAATGTAGAACACCTTGAGGATGATGTAGTGACAAAGTGAGCAGGTGAGATAGAAAATCAACAGGAAAAGGGTGCAGTCACTAGAAAGGACCAGAAAATATGGAAACATTCACCTCATTTAAAGACACAGATTCATTAACTCAGTCATGACTCTCTCTGATGTCCTTTCCTTCCATTAGGTCTTTCATCGTGGTGTCCTCCATCTTTCTGCACCTTTGTTTTAACATTTTTTCATCAATTGTCCTGACAGAAAAGTAATTTGTCTTCTCCTTTTCTAAGCTTCATTATCCGCCGCACAGTGTCGACGTACAAACAAGACAGAAGCAGCGATTGCCTTCCTCGTCAGAGCAGTTGAACTTTTACAGACTTGAACTTTCAGCGACTTGAACTTTCGCCTGGTGTCTGCCGCAAATGTCAAACTGTTATTTCTGGTTTGTGTGCACAGCAGAAGCTCAGTCAAAGGCCTTTTTCTCTCGCCATCTAGTCTTGCCTCTGGTCGTGCGTCTACGGGTGCAGAACCCACAGATAAATCAGTTTCCATGCTTGTGCAATGCTGACATGAATCCAAATGAAACATGTTTGGAGGAGATATCATACGTGGCCACAGAGAAATCACATTTGTTCCTCAAATCTAAGTCTTGAATGCTGACTTTCCACACTGTTATTTGTGATCAGGTCAAATATGCATGTCTTGAAAATGTTAGACAGCTCGTCGACTTCTTGATAGGAGTGCATGCAAATGCAGAAAACGGTCAACAATCGGTGTGACGGGGGAAACAGAAAATGCAAAATGAAAGCTTGCAGTGAAGCCTGCTGCACAGACGCTGGGTAGTTGTGTTGTCCTTGGAAAAACTATTTGGCAGGTAGACGGATAAACCATCTAAATGTCGTCTGACTGAAGACCTGGTTCCACCTACTGTCTACCTTGATCCTAAAGTGGGGTTGCTGTGGCTCGTCCACCCATCAGAAGACTGGCAGGTCCATCCCAGGTTCTCCAGGGCTGGGAGATGAAGTGTCTCCGGGGAAGACGCTGAACCCCAAACTGCTCCCAGTGACTCTCACGTCGGTGTATGTGAATGAGTGTAACAATGATAGTTACGTTTGAGTGGGTGTGGATGCTGACATGTAGTGTAAACCTGCTTTAAGTAGTTGGAAAACTCAAAAGTGTTCATTTACAATTAATTGCATAACAGTGATTTTTATAAAAACTTGGTTAAATTGTGGTACTTTTGCATAAAACCCTGCTCCTGATGTGTCCTGACGCACTGACTGATGACAAGAGGTCTCAATTGTGTGTTGACCTGTTCGGCCACACCCCAAAACACCGTACTGCACCCTCTCCTATAGCACAGTATATAATAGTGCAGTGTATAGTTCTACTTTTTTAACCTAGATGTGCTCAGTTTGTAGCACTAACACTCTCCGTGCTTTTTAAAGCAAAATCAAACTACTAGTTTATATAAAGAAGTAAAAATATAATGTTAAAAGCAGCATGATTACGGTAACGGCTGCGAATTCTTTCATTTGTTCCCACTGGGAGGATGAAACGCTCCAGAAAAACTGATATTTGACGGTATTGGTGAACATTTACCTTGATCAGCCACTGGAGGTCATGTAGTCACCTTCTAAGTTACCTCTGCTTGCATCCTTCCTTCCCTCCTTGCCACCCTACATCCATCCATCCATTGTTGAGGGTCAGATGTGTCTGCTGTGTGTCGCTTCTCGTCCCCTCCCCGCCTCCCCGCCCCTCTTTTCCATTCCTTGCTCCCTCTCTCTCACTCTCTCAGCAGAAATGCTTTGTTGTGGTTTTTGGTGTTTTGGTGGAATTATTCCTCCTTACCCCCCGAGCTTTGGCAAATGACGGAATAAGCCCATGGTAATTCCTCAGCCCTAACCACAAACATGCTGTCCCCCCCTCCCCTCCACCGTTTAGAGTGTGTGTTCGTACATGTGTGTGATTGTGGGTACCGTGTTTGCTCTCTGACGTCTATGGAAAAGAGTTCCCCCTCTCTCTCTCTCTCTCTCTCTCTTCGCCTCGCCTCCCCGAAGCTACGGGGTCATATGTGTGACAGAGAGAGAGAGAGAGGTTACTCTAGTGCAAAGAGAGAGAGCCCCCAGCAGCTGGTTACAGTAGAAACAACTTTGCATTAACAGCACGCAGCACGGTGAGATTTGAGCCGGTATGACTTTATAACGACCGCTGCATGACTGACTTTGACTTTTTCCACGGATCTCATCGCACACCAGCAGCACACGTAATTACAGCTTCGGCAAAAGACCAGAATTAGTCCCCAGCTGGGCCTTTCCTGCTGCACGTCCCAGACAGATCACCTGCCAGTCAAACACCATGCTGCCACTCTGACATCTCTGGAGGTTTCTGCGGCTATCACGGTTAATGCTAACTGTCCACCACGTCATGTCTCTATTACAAATAAACAGGAAATGTTAAATACGTCACTTCCTGTGTAGCAAGTGAGAACAAGCAAGCCTGCAGCAAATAACCTTAATGTGCTCTGGTGAAACAGAGCAGATGAACCAGAAGTGCAGAAAGCATGAACTTGCGGAGAGATGCACGTATGTACTGGGGATAACAGTCTTATTAGTGGCTCAACTGAAAACAGTGTTTATAGCAGATGCTAATCAGCAGCCCCTGTCCGTAGAGGGGCCTCCTGGGGTAACTAACACATCAAGGTGCCGGAAAGCGCAGGTTTAATAGCTTGCAGAAAAAGGCAGATGACTTCATGAAAGCTGAATTAATCCAAAGATGCAACTGTAGCATCTAAAAAATGTAAAAAGACAAAGAAAACACCTTTTTTAATCTCAACAGTTGAGTCATTATTCCTCTGTAGAGCCAAGGACTTTGTTAAATCCTAAAAAATATTAAATAAAAACGCACAATTGACTTGAAAAACAACATAAATTGCTGTTAAATGTGCACAGCCCAAAGGCTTAGAAACACAAGAATTAAAAACATCAAAAATCTGTTTAACTTTAATGCACCAATGACCACTGACGGTGCCGACCTTCGAGGGAAAGGAGGGCAAGAGCTTCCAACACAGAGGCTGTTGTAGCTTATGCTATTAGCTTAGCACAGTCTTCTTTAAGCTGACATCCTCTGCAGGTGTATGAAAGTGATTCACAACAAAAGCATAGCTTAGAGAACGGGTAGCGAGCTAACTAGCTTGCTAAATGACAGCAAGCCAGTTAGCATGGAGGGTTAGCTTGTGACCAAGTTTCCCTGCCATTGTTTGGCCTCTAAAACACACATTTACCAAAGGTATGCAGATAAATTGCTGTTTGCTGGTGCGACTGAGCCTTAAGTTAAAGATTCACAACCTTTTTAGAAATCTGAAACTCTCCAGGTGCGATAACTCTTGTTTCACTCTTGTTTTCTGTGGTCGTCTCACCAGAGTATGAACAGCTAACACGCTCATGTGCCAGAATACAACAAATACAACATGCAAGAACCTAAAAAATACAACACAAACATAGTAAAACCCATTAACTGGAAACATTCGGGAGCCATGGGAGTTTATTCGAGGTCTCTCACACACACACAAATAAAAATTTGAGTTGCTTCTCTCCCAAATATGTTTACTGTGAGGCTGAATTCCACTTCAGGCCTGCAGAAATGGATTACACGCCTCCATCTTCCTGCTTTCTTACACAACAGAGTCAGAGTCGGGGTTTGTTTCTGGTAAACGCGCTCTGATTGGAGGAATTCGGCCTGGTGTGAGAGATAGATACGAGCTCCACCGGCCAGCACTGAGTGTGACCCCCGCGCCCTGAACATGTACATGTCACAGGAATGCCTCCGAGGTGCTGAGAGCTCATTTGTGACTTTGTGTGTTCATGTGAGTGTGTGTGTGTGTTGTAAAGGTGTCGAAAGATCAGTCACAGGGTCCGGCTGCACCTTCTTATGCTAAACAATACCAGGTGAGGTACCAGGGTCACGTTACACACACACACACACACACACACACACACACACACACACACACACACACTCAGACACCTCTTCACTATTGCATTGAAGAAGCTGGAGCGAATGAATAATTTACATTTTTTGATTAAAAGAATTATTTAAACAATTAATTGATCATAAACAGTTCCAGTTAGTTTGCCTCGCCATCGTTTGATTGATTAATTGGTCATTTTTAGCTCTGCAGTGTTTGTATCAACACAGACCTGTGTGCTAACGAGCTAATGAGCTAACGAGCTTAAGTGAGCTTTTATATTAATGCTATTTGAGTTCCTGCAACTGGCAAAATGATTTAAATAAAACAAATTATAATAAAAAGGTCACATGCAGGTCTATAAGAACCTGTTTTAATTATGCATGCTGTTAAAGTGAAACCTGTCTGTGTGAAACTTGTCGAAGAGAAGCATCTGAACATGTGCAGGCTTTTTTCCCACAACTTAAATTTATAATTCCCGATCCCAAAAAGTGATTTTCCCACCTGTGAACAATCTTGTTGCATGCTGAAATTAAGTTCTCACATGTCAAGCGAACGCTCCGTCAAACCGTCTGTAGGGTCCTGCCAGAAAGATGCAAGGCTCTGGTTGCATTTGATGCAATCGAACTTGGATAAAACTGGGAATATTTTAATATTTTACTCCAAATTACTCAGTACTCAAAGGCTTTTTTCTTTAAATGCAGCATACACACAAAAAGCAGGAATGGTATTTTGCACAAGAGATGAAAAAGTACTTTCAAAGCGAGCGGTCAGGGGCGGAGTGGGGGTCAGGTTCGGGTCAGGGCGAGGGTGAAGGTCAGCCATGCGGTGGTGAACGTTAAGGTGATGGTTAAAGGGTTGAAGGCGGGGGACAGGAAGGTTACAGCAGGTCATGGAGTGGTGAGGGAGCAAAGTGTGTGTGGGTGGATGATACGACATAATTTGTTTGTCCAAAATTGTCCACAGCGTGCGTGTGTGTGTGTGTGTGTGTGTGTGTGTGTGTGGGAGCGCCACCAACCTCGTTCAGCCAGTAAATCTGACAGAACATTTGTTTGGCCTCTGAACCGTGATCGCCCCTCCGAGTCCTCGCTCTGTCTTTCTGGGGATGTGGAGACGTTTCATGAGGCCTGCTCAAGCCATCAGCGAAGACGAGTAGACAGGAGGGAGGCTGGAGGGTTGACGGGTGTTTGGGGCGGTAGGAGAGGATGAAAACCAAATGATTAAACGAGAGGAAAGTGGAAATATTTTATATTTTATAGAGAAAACTGAGCTTGTAAGAGTTTGGCTGGTTTGACGAGAAGTTTCGTAACTCCACCATCTAGAAATGGATTCACGGTCCTTGGTTCCCATGTGAGGTCGCTGTCTTTGGGTTGTTGTCGTCTGATTAAAGCATTAAATATAACCCATATCAACTGATACTACTAATAAAATTGATTTCTGCACAAAACACCTGGTGCCAGGGGTCATTTCAGGATTCATGTAGATTTAAAACTCAGCTGTGGCACCAAAGAGCATCGGTGCTGTGGCTTAAAACAGTAATATATTCACTATCAACTGTTGGGATGTGCCAACATTATGACAAATGATCAAAAATGATTCTTAAAGTAGGAAAGTGGTGCATTAAATTCGTGTTTTTGTTCAAATATTTGCTTTTTCAATGTGAAATAGTGGATAGTTTCACCTTTTCTGAAGGCAAACAGTCACGTGAATGTATGTACCAACACTTGTTCCAATCCATTAAGCAGATGTTTGGGATATTTCGGTGGATGTTTGAAACGTTGGACCTGCTGCTGGAAGGTGCAATGTTGATCTTGGTTTAGCGTGTTAGCATGCTAACACTTGCTTTTTAGTAATAAACGCAAATTAGAGCAGAGGCTGATGGGAATTACTTTTGCTGGTAATGAGCACTGACTCATGCTGAGGCGGACATGAACGTTTGTACCAACATTCGTTCCAATCTGTTGAGCAGATGTTCGGATATTTCGCTTGATAACTGAAATCCATGACTTGCTGGTGCTGCTAGCAGGACTAATAATAATGCAAGTTTAGCACATTAGCATGCTAATGATTAAGAAGTTAGGAGATCACCAAAGTTTGTTTCATATGTTGTATGCTGTTGTTATGATATTCAAGTCAAAACCAAGATTATAAACCTCATGTTGAAAGTCATTAGGTTTCATTTTTGGTGTATAATTAGTTTTTTTTAGCGTTTTGTGGCAATTTACCCAAGATTTGTTGAGATATTTCATATTTCAAACTGGTGGTCATGATGAGATACAAGCTAAAAGGCTGCGTGTCCGGTCTTTACTGTTACTTAGACTCCCTGATGTTCCTATGTCCAAACTAGCCTACAGCTATCGCGTTAAGCTAATTATTAGCCTGTTAGCTTGCTGCTATCACAAATTCCTTCATAATTAAAACAAGAAAGCACTTCTTTATTTGCAACAGTCTGACCAAATGTTCCTGTGACAGAAGACTCTGAAAACTGGCCGCTCTTTGGCTCCATTCACAAACATTTCACTTAGAACAATGAGATCACCGTGCTGTTCACATGTTTCGCATACTTTGGTTAAAACAAGTGGATGGGAATTGAACTCTCAGTGACACAAGGGATAAAAAGTTTGGTTGACAGTTCAGCACAAAGTGCCCAGTCTCCTTCCTCTCCTTTCTTTCTTCTCCATCCGTCCTTCCCTCTGGTGCTCGTCCATGCCTCGGTAATGACCATGACTCCCTCTGCACTCTTCACCCCTGGGCTTTTAGGTGGAGAGAAATTGCGAAAGCGGGCCGCGATGGGAGGAAAGTATGTGGAAGGAAATGAGAAAAGGAAAGTGCGAGACAAAAAGAACGTCAGGGGCATTTTTCCTGTGCACTCTTCACCTCCAGGACGGGAGAGGTGAAAAGGGCAGTGGACGAGGGTGAAATCCAAAGAATGAGGAGGCGAGCGATTGATGAAAAGGAAAATGTAAAGATGTAGAGGAGGAAATAAGACAAAAAGAAAAGAGAGGCAGGAAAGAAGAACAGCTGGAAGGCGGGAGCGTTTGAAAAAAGTGATTATGGGAGGTTTTTAACGAGCGTGTTGGGGTCTCGGCAGAAACATGGGGCCCTCTTACGGAAAAAGACCGTATGTCTGACCCCGGGCTTCCCATCGAGAGGCGAGGGTGACGAGATGAGGAGAGACCGAGGAGAGTGACCGGGAATAAGAGATGACAAGATGAAATAAACCTGAAAGGAATTGAGTGAATGAATCAGTCAGTTTTAGAAAATAATGAGGTTAAAGGCACAAATTTAGCCAAAAACGGGCGATCGCTGTTTGATTTAAATGACTCGAAGCGAAGAGGAAAGAGCGAATTAAGTGGCGGGGCGACCTTCTCTACTTCCCCTCAGGTCAAAAACAGGCTGCAGGTTGGGGATCAGCTTCTTGCAGAGTTCCTGACCTCTCTGTGCACGGTAATACCAGCCTTATGAACCCTCATCACTGCATCACGAACCCTCTCCACCGCCGCGATGAACTCCCAACGAGCCCATCAAGGACGCCCTTACGAGCCCCCGGGCGCCATTTAAACTACAATTTCCCAGGCAGGCCCTCGATGCTGCACAAAGACCCTCCTGTCACCCAAACATGACACCAAAAACCTCCTCGAATCGCTGCACACGGAGGAGTGGCCTTTGTGGGTTTGGAAGCTGCGCCGTGTAACCGCAAGGTCACGGGTTCAATCTCTGCAGTGGTCAGTCAATAAGACACTACCCTCCGTTTGACCTCTTTGGAGGCCTTTAGCTTAGTCATTTCCCATGGCGGATGCCAATAATGCAATAAAATAAAGTGCAACGAAGCCTGTAATGTAATAAGAAGCAAATAATGCAAGAAAATATCAAAACAATAATGTAACTGCATCGTTTGCCAGTGTGGTTAGGCTAATTTGTTGAAGATTAGCTCCGTTCTCAGGCCAGTTTTCGATTTAAGAGGATTATTTTAGGCAGCTCTTCGACTTTGATGAGATTAATTAAAATCAGGGGAAGAAAACTGTTGAATAAACTTGAAAATGTGCAGTCGGTCCACGCAGAGCCCCTGACTCCGGGGCCGAGGCCTGACCTTTGACAGCACCTTCTGAAATGTCAAAAATGCAGCGGCATCGATGAGAAAATAAGCCAGGGTTTCTCATTTCCTCAAAACTTGCCTCTTCAGAGTCATATAAGATTTTTGCAGGATGCTAATGATTTGTTTTAGCAGTGGGGGGCTGTATGGCAGCATGTTATAAATACCTCACGGGCCCCTTAGCAGCATCTTACAAGGGGCCTTATGAACTGCTCGTGAACCCTGGGTCTTTTCCCAGGCACCTTAAAGTAAACAACACCAGGGCTCCTTAACCCCCAAGATGGTCGGCTTGCTTAACAAGGCGGAGGCATTAACACCAGTCAGTGCTGAGAAATCAAGTGAAAAAAAAGCAAAATTTGAGGAAAATTGCAGGGTTATTAATTATTATAAGCCTTTCTAATGACACTTTGACCAGGAAATCCACTCAGAGTGTAATTACTGGTTCATTTTCAAGACATTTTCAATAAGAAAGTCACACATTCTTTCATTCTGCAGGAACAACACACGGCGCGCTTCAGTTTGCATTGCTGAGTTTGTTCCAACACATCTCTCCTCTTACTTACAACAAATTCTTTGACCACGTCTGCTCCTCAAACCGATTTAACCCTTAAAATCTTGCTCAAACACATTAAAAGTCCAAAACCTATGGACGACTCAAGCCACCTGACGAACCGTGATGCCAGTCATCCCAAAAATGAAACACTGATTGAACAGAAATTGCTTTTTTATTGCGTCTGATCAGCTGATTTCAAATCTTGGCGCATGCCTTAATGAAGGTAGCACGTTAGCCACCTGGATGCTAACACGAGGGAGGTATTGTTACAGTGTGAAGATCATTTGACATGGATCCTGGAAAGAGACTTTGTTGTAGAGTTGTTTGAATGTTATTTCCTGATGTTTGAAGCTTCTTGAATCATTTTTAATGTTTTGTAGACACGAAACAACATCATTACTCTCCTCCTGGCTCTGGTTTGGCTTCTAGCTGCTTTCTTCAGGAGCTAATCGCTGACTTTGAGTGTTTTCCTTCTTTTGCTGGACGTGTAGTGAGCAGTGGGCTGATCAGAGCTGATTCACTGAAGAAGACGGTGCTGGAAACCAAAACTATGAGCTAAAAGAGGCTGAAAAACTGAGTAAAGCTGCACAGTTGGAGATCATTTGTTTATTTTGTTCAGTCTAACAGGAAATATTTGCACCGATGAATGGATCTTCAGCTGAACTGACACAAAACCAACAACAAATCTGACGTCTGTTGGCTTTTTCTGAGCCAAATGTCGAGAGCTGTTGCTCTGTTTTACGACAAATCAGACAAAATGAGACGTTTTAAGACCTTTTTCCCCCCCGTGACATTTTATAAACTAAACAATACTTAATACTGACCATCAGCTGCAGGGTTGGACTGAACCACAATCATCTGCATCCAGCCAGTTGTTCCACTCAGCCTCCATGATGGCGCCAGATGTCATTTCGGCTGCGGAGCACCTTATTGGGTGTCCTCTGCTCCGACTGCCGTGCACATTTTCCATGTTACAGGCTAATTAGTTTGTCACAGTACCCGTAGCCGTCTCCTCCGGCTCCCATTCCCGTTTAACGCGCCCTGAGAGGCTTTTACACGCATGTTCTTTTTACAAACACGTGAAGAGGGTGTGAAAGTAAGAGAAGAGGATGTGAAGTCCATGTTAACAGTGTGGGAGACACGACTTTTCCCACTCGTATACCGACAGACTGTCAGGCGAGGGTCAGCGACTTACTGTAACACAAGTGTGTGTGTGTGTGTGTGTGTGTGTGTAGGTGTGAGTCACCCAGCTAACTAAAGGCCGATCCCTGTGCCAGCTCTCTGTTCTGTGTCACTATTAGAGCGCCGCTCAGAGTGAACACGTCATTAAACCTCAATAAAAAGCCTTTATTCACCCCCAAATTATTACAGCAACATGTGTGAACCAATCGGGCGCGCGGGTGTGTAGAGAAAAGTTGTAAGTGTGTGTGTGTGTGTGTGTGTGTGTGTGTGTGTGTGTGTGTGTGTTAGTACAGCGCAGGAGAGAGACAGACTGAGAGACTTCACAAAGAGCGCTGTATTGCTCTTATAAAAGCCTTTGTGTTTTGTAACACTCTTGGAGGAAATGTGTGTGTTTGACTGTGTGTGTGTGTGTGTGTGTGTGTGCGCACGCGCAGTGGTCAGTCAATGCAAATGGGGCGTGATGACTTTTTCGACGTAGGTGCCCGAGATGATGCAAGATGGGAGGAGAGACCCAGACAGAGGGAGCTACTGCAGCTGATGAGCTAACGGCTAACATGCTAACAGCCAAGCAAAACAGTCCATACAGTTTGTTTATAAAAAGACAAAGACGTTATCAGAGAGACAAGCGTCTTTAGAGATCCCGCCTCTTCCGTCCAGAAGCCAATCAGCTGCTTTAAAACAGCCAATCGCATCAGACTGTCCATAAACTTTTGGCCATGTAATGTAATAGGTGAATGTGTGTGTGTGTGTGTCCACGTCTGCATAAAGCTCATTCGCTCATGATTTAAAGTGGCAGGCCCATTCATTTACATGTAAAACTACCCTGTATGTATACGTGTGTGTGTGTGTGTGTGTGTGTGTGCGCGTGTGTGTGTGTGTGTGTGTGTGTGTGTGTGTACACTGGCACGTAGCTCCTGTACGTGATATTTGAAAACATATAGCCGCGCCCGCCCAGGTCACCACATTCGTGCTCTGTGTGACAAATTAAGTTCAAGTGAAAAGTCTCAACACCGCCGCGTGGTGATTCAACACACACACACACACACACACACACACACACCTACACACACACACAGGCACACACACACTTTCATACAGGGCAATGATCTGCGTCACAGCCTGTACTGTAAGCTGGACTGGGATTTGACCGTAGCCTACGCAAAACGGCTGGCTGGGTCCGACACACACACACACACACACACACACACACACACTCAGAGCCCAGCAGGGTCCGGGAAGGCCTGGTCCTGAGCCGGGGTTTGTGTTTTGGCTTTGGGGCGGTCATCATTCTTCGGCTGCGCTCGGTGATTCAGAGGTCACCTCCAGCCTTCAGGACGTCTCCCTGTCGCCCTTTGGCCTCGTGTCGTTCGTGTTGTTGCAGGTTTTTTGTTGTAATAACAAAAGATTTTCACACACGTTTCTCAGACGACTCCAGGCCTAATGTGGACTTGAACCCTAAAGATGCAAATCAAGTCAGCTGAGTCAAATCTTGATTAAGGCGCCAGCTGAGATCGATTTAATGCCAGTTTTAATGAAATAAAGCAAGTTAATCTCTCAAATTATCGATGAAATGAAGACGTTAATAGATATTTGCATTATTGCATTAAATCTAATGAACGTTTGAGCGAACCTTCAGCGTTTCTCAACATATTTAATACGTTTCATCGACTTTCCTGCAGCAGACAGCTGACTTGACGCTGTTTGAGTGAACCTGAAGGTGGTAAACCGCACCCCATCTTGCAACTCACTCTCCCGTCGTCACGGTTACAGTCCGACGGACTCAAGGGCAGAGCGAGTGGTATAAATCACCTCATCCAGGAGGCCCATCTCATCCAGAGGGCCCACTGCAGCTCGTCCACAGGGCTCACCTCCACCAGGAGGGTGCGCACCGACGAGCTGCGGCCAAATCATGTGGATCGCTGCTGGCAGAACAAACGCGCACACACGGGCGTACGCTAATGCATGCATGCAAACTGGCATCGTCTCTCTCTCTGACCCTGAGGCAGTCCCAGTCATGTGGTTGTGGGAATGTCGCTGGGATTTGTGTTTCAGTGCCTGCAATAACAGGGATCAAATGGGAACATGTGGACAGAATTCCAAAGCCGGGGCAGAACACAGCGGTGCCTGTTTGGGCCCATTTTGATGTCAGTGCTTTTCATGAGGATTAGTTTTTATGGCGTTTTTGTTTATCATTAAGAAGGGGGGCGCGGCGAGGACGGCGCGGGCCAAAGATGTGCGACAAAGCACAAGATCCGAGGCCCCCGAGCGCACGCCACGTCCTCCCCGCCGACCGGAGCGACTCCCACGAAAACGAAAACTTTGAGCGACTTCAATCGTTTCGTAATGAGTTTTTGTTTCCATGCTGGTAACCAGAAACTGTGTTTTCACACGTCACTAGGTCTTTTTTTAAAGATCTGTGACCTCGGTCTACCCGGTCATGCCTACTACTGTCACATAACGATGTATTTCATTGAATATTCAGTCGTTTCTGTTGCATGCAACATACAAATGTGTGGAAATGAGGACTGGACTCTTCAATACCTGCAAAAAGACATTCATAGTCAAAACTGTATCTAAAAAACTAGACTCAGACATGGACATATTGCAACATCTCACTGTTTTAGTACAAATAAACAGCCTCATGGCTCATTGTCGGCCATAGAAACTTCCCCAAACAACAAAAAGTGTTGGAAAAACAGGTTTTTGACGTCACAGTTGAACGTTTTAACAAGTTTCATACTTGTAAACGCTGATAATGAAGGCTCAGGTGATATTTAATTGTGCATATGTTCAGTCCAGTATCACAACAGTAAAGTCCCTCTCCACATGAAGGTCGGAGGTCAACCTCGGCTGCAAACAGGAGCCTGGAGCGTCTCAGTAAAGCTTGCCGCCACCACAAGGAGAATCCTGCATTATTCATTGTGCAGCAGACGCTGGATTCGCTTAATTCCTCAAATAGTTTGTCCGACTGTTTAACGTTTCCAGTGGACAACGGTGGTTGTGTTTTCACTTTTTTCTTTGGCTTTCATTTGTCAGATCGAGCCCGAGGTTTGTTCCCGTCACACGCCTGTCATTGTGTCTCTGTTGCTTTTGTGTGACGGTGCCTTAGAAAAGTTGTGGTTTGGTTCTGCGGCTTGTTTTTACGTGACAGAGCTTTATTGCCTCCTTTGGAGGTGTGTGTGTGTGTGTGTGTGTGTGTGTGTTTACTCATTGTCATGCAGAGGGACGTGGCTGTGACATGTTTTATGCATGAACAGCACTTGTAGGAGAAAGCTGGTATTTCCTGTATTTGTACGCACACGGTCCCCGCTGTCCTTTTGCCCTCGTCTTTTTTAAATTTCCTGCATTTCGTGTTTGCGATGGCTGGATGCTTGTTTGGTTTGGTGGGGCGGACTGGGGGGGGGGTATAGGGGAGTTTTCATAAAGGACAATGCTTAAAGAATCCTTCAGGCGGGGTCACGATGCATAACTTTTATCAGAAATCACATTTTTTAACATCTGTGACCTCCGTCTACCCGGTCAGGACTTTAAAATTAAAATGATTCCATTTATTAGAGTTTGGGTTGATCAAAACTGACTGAAGACTGCTGGCTCCTGCTCAGATAACAGGCATTTGTTCCCTGTAATTGATTTTAAATTGGTTAAGGAGAGGTTTTACTTGTGCAACCACACTGTCAGAGCATCTGGAAAGTTTTTTTTTTGCAGTGGAGAAAACTCTGTGCAGTGTGCTGGGATGCAGTTGCAGCTGAGAAACTGTGCCCTCTCGAGTGCCACGTGAAGAATAAAAAGTGCCCTCTAGGGCTCACTGTCAATGTGGAAACCTTGATGCGGTGCACTAGGGTGCCCCTGCAGTGGAGACAACCTGATGCAGTGCACATTAAAGTGCTTTTACTGGAGAAAACATGATGCTGTTCTCTTCCAGTGGAGAAAATGCAGCGCAGTGCCAAACAGGCTGCACTGCATCCCTGACAGTGAATTGGCCTCTTTGTGTCTCAGAGTGATTGCACAATTGAACGTTCTCTGTGGGGCTTGTATCAGTAGTTATACTTTAAATCTGAGTCACGTGATCAAACAGTTTGAGGAGTTCCACCTTTAATGCGCGGTGAAAGAGTTTAGCTGGTGTTTCTCGTGGACGTGATGTGCAATCTGGCAAAATCTGACCTTCACAGTCTGATTTTCAAACTCCCAGCTGGCCCCGTCCTCAAACGGGAAAACCAAAATAATCTGCTCCTCCGTCTCCTCCTCCGCTGCTCCCCTTCCTCCTCCGTCTCCTCCTCCGCTGCTCCCCTTCCTCCTCCGTCTCATGTTTTAATTGACTCCCGGTTCTCCATCACTCCTTCATCTCTCTCGGTTCTCTCTTCTGCTGTTTCTGTGTAATTGCAGCAGTAAATAAACATCGCTCGGACCGGGCCACATCCGTCAGGATCGGTACACAGGAAGGGACTTGAGCACGCGTGCACACACACACACACATGCAGATTTGCACATATGATCACAGGCAACCACACGTGCAAAACAACGTTTCGAGCGGCGCTCAGAAACACGGACCCGGCTGAGTGTTTTTGGGCAACGTGAGCAAGGAGACGGAGACTTTCTGAGAGAGAAATCGTATAAAAAGTGTTTATTTTTCCCTCTCTGGCCTTTGATGGACAACTGGATCCATATGGGCCTCTGTTTAGCTGCTGGGATTCAAACCCGTAAACTGTTTTCCACATGGTCAGACGCACGGGGTCACCGGTTCAAGTCCCGATTTAAACTTGTTTACGAGGCCATGTTTTAATCCCCGTCTCTTCCCACATCTTCAGATCCCGGAGGGGGTCAAAGGTTCAAATCGGGATGTTTTAGTTGTTATTTACTCAGTTTTTACGACTGGCAGCAGCTTTTCATGAGCCTCTTTGTCTCTTTTGTATTTGTTTTAATTTGATTTCCCATCAAATGTTTGGATCAAACGGCTTCCAGCAAGGTCACAAGTTAAAATCCCCATTTAACATGTTGGTGAGGATTGTAATTCTCTACAATATCTGTTAAGCACCAAAGCTCTGGTTTTAATTTTCATTCGATTTTCTGCTTCTTTTTTTTTTTTTATAGTTGAAATACTTGTTTTTATCGCTTTGTAATTATAAACCATAGAGCATGCATGAGATAACACACACATGGCTGCAAACACACAGACACAATGTCAACCCCAAAGCCACAGTTGTGTCTCCGCTCCATCTTTACGGCCTCAGCAAGACGTCACAGCTCTTGTTTTGAAAGCTGGAGAGAAAAATCATTTGAGTCGGGTTTTTCGGGTCTTTTATCTTTGTTTTTCTTTATTTCTCTCTCTCCGTCGGCCACGTCCATCCATCCTACTCGAGTTGTTGTTCCGCTGTGTTGAGCAAAAGCAACAAACCAGAGGAGAGTGAAGGAGAGGAAAAGATGAAGTGGAAGCTGCCAGATGACCGAAAGTGTTGCAGCACAGAGTTTTAGGACGTTTTCAGAGCCTTAACTTGAGTAAAATCACCCTGAAAATACCCCAATACAAGTAAAAGTCCTGTATTTAAACCGTAATTAGGTAAAGATATCTGAGTATTATCAACGAAATGCACTTTTCCTGTAAAATCTGATGTTTTTAGATTAATATTCCTGCAGCATTGATGTGCTTTTTGGATTTTAATGCAGTGTCTGATTAAGACTGAGCTACTTTACGCACTGTTCGTCTGCAGCAATGCTTCGTATCGTCTAAGATCGCCGTATGTTTGTGAAAAGTCAAGAAAACAGCCTGTTTTCAGCTTTGTGATGATGCATTTTCCAGACGTTCCAAGAAATAAAGTTCATTTATCTTAAAAAAAGGCTCTTTCCTCTGCAGGATTCAGTATTTATCCCTACCGTAAAGCTACGCTGGAACATTTCGATCAAACATCAGCGTTACTAATCGCACAGAGCGCCTCCTGGAAAGTCGATCAATACGTTTGCTTTTCGCGGTTATCGGTTATTGATGCTTCAGTGCCTCGTAATCGCATTTTTCTGGTTGTTGCTGGGAAGGAGATGGTAGACAGAGCAGTGAAATCAGACTTCTGGCAGATGCACAACGCCTCCTTTTGGCTTTTTTATTAATGTCAGCAGCCGAACGCTGCAACACGGTGGCTGAATTGATCCAAATCCAACCGTGAATATATTTAGATTTATGAAATTATTCATCAAGTCTGACAAAGTTCAACCTCTGAATTCCAGCTGCAGCAGACTCTCTGTGACTTCTCTCTTCTCTGAGGTTTGTCATCCACACACTGTGACTCTGATGATTCAGCCAGGAGGCTTCAGAGCCCCGGCAGCCACTCACCCGACATGATTAATGCGGAGAAACACCAGGACTCTTCAGGCAGCCTTCGAGCGACAAGTTCAGAGTCAGTTCAAGAGTGTCCTGGTGATCGTGAAGCAGGAGATTTCGCCTGAATTAGAGGGTTTACAATCGGATATTTTATAAATGATGTGTCACCAAACAATGAAAAAACCATTTTAAGAATAGCACGTTGACATTTATGCAGCTTTACAGCATCTTCTATCCTGTGACCCTTGGTCCAGATAAGGAAAAACTCCCACAAAGCACATTTAAGACAACAGAGCTCCAGGATGTGGTCGGGGTCGAGTTTGTTGACTTTCTATGAACCAAATAAACCAAATTCATTCTGGTGATTCCCTCTTTGACTGCGCCAATTTGTTTCTTACAACCGAATCAGAGCAAATGAGCGCAAACAGAAAAACATTTACGGCTGTACGCTACAGCTACGACCCAGAGTCTGACGGCGAGCAGCGGAGGAAACGGTTGGAAAGAATCAAACGCAGCCACGGTCTCCTCTGGTCTTCTGGGGCTGGGACAGAATATCAGCATTTGTGTTGGTGTTTACAACCAACAACAGAGCAGTCTGCATGTCCGGCTCTGACCGACGACATCGCCACACACCGCTAGCTCACCGCCGGAAACAGAGAGCTTCACCTAGCGGGATGAACGCCCCCTCTCAGCGGTTTCACTCAGAGGAGGACGGCCTCTGTGAATCACTCCTGTGGTTACGTAACGACAGGAGCTGGATCTGAACGGCCTGTAGGAGCCCCATGTTACCAGAGGGTGGGCTGCAGAGACGATGCAGGACCTGTCTGCCTCCCTCACTCTCTGAGCTGGTCGGCCTGTTTTTCATAATACGTCCCCTTTAAACCAGATAAAAAACAGTTAAAACTCACTTAAAGTCAGAAAAGGCTCTCCACATGAAGTGCGTTTGAAGAAGGGATATAAAGGTGATCGCTGACCCGACCGACCCCTTCCCTTAAAGCAGGTTTCCCTGAGATTCGACTTGATTGTGGTGGTTGGTTGGCTCAGTTTTCTCTTAGCCGTTATCAGTAGTTGATCATTATCTAGTGTCACTCACCAGTCGTTAGTTGAATCCGCCCTGTTCACGTTGAGCGATGCATCCCCGTTGTTTTTGATTCGTTGGTTCCGGACAAGACCCTGCTTTTATGTCCGGACCCAACCAGAGTTTGAGAGATCGGAAAAAGCGGAGTTCAACAAGGTTAACGTGGGTTTCCTTGTCCTGCAGACCGTCAACAGGCATCATTTGATCTGTGTGAGTGGGTCGTCCACTGACCTGAAGTGTGAATGTGACTGAGGGCAGCTGGACCTGCAGAAGGCTTCCTTAGGTCTAACAGACTGATGAGTCGCATTTAAACCTGTTGTGGGTTCATCAGAGTCTGAAACACCAGGGCTCCATTGGTTCCTCGTTGGGTTTCTGATGGGTATCTACACTCAGGTTCAGAGGAGATACAAGGAACATGGTTAATCTACCAAATAATAATTAAATACTAACTAAAAAATGTGTTCATAAAGTTAAAAATACCTGAAAAATCATGAGCGTACCGGATTGGCGCTGGATTTGCGTCTCGGTTTCTGGGGCTTGTGCAGAACTCGACTCCCCGTCTCGGCCTCCGGATGTCGCCATTTTCTCTCCTGGCCACGCGAGTTCCCGTTTCACCTTCCTCGCTCGTGGCTTTTGGTTTGTTTGAAATGAGTCAAACACGGTTCCTCTGGTAGCCAAGACAGACGTGGTCGGCTGGAAGAACACAATCATCCTCATCAACTCCTCTTTCTCCCTGTCTCTCCTCAATGATGTGATAAACATACGCAGATGTGGATGGCACTGACACACACACACTCTCACACTCACACTCACACACACACACACTCACACACACAAAGACAAGTAGCAGGCTGTTGGTGTGTTGTGAAGCTTTATAATTGGTCCATTTATCTTCATGTTAATAAAATGTGGTGGAGTCCATCTAAACTTCACTGGGAGACGATTGGTTTCATATGTGAGCCTGGAGCATCCTCACACACACACACACACACACACACACACACACACACACACACACACACACACTTCTTACACAATCTCTCACATTTAACATATGCCTCTCTCTCTCTATTTTACACACACACACACACACACACACACACACACACAAAGACACACACACCTTGGCATGCAGTCTGGTGTCTCTGCTGGGACGGTCCGATGGTTGCACACCATTTCATCACTCTCTCTGCACCCTCTCCGTCCATCTCTGGTTGTCTGCGTGTCCCCTGGATGATCTCTCCCATCTCTCACTCTCTCCACACACACACACACACACACACACACACACACACACACACACGACTACCATTCAAAAGTTTGATCTTTGCTCTTTTTTTGCTTTGTTCCTCCATTAACGTCTATTTTAGCTGCATAAATCAGACTCTAAATGTACATTTGCACAGTTTTGCAGAGCACTGGACGCCCTGTTATCGCCTGATGTTTGCTAATACTTCCTTCTTTCCTCCTTTAATGGTCGTTAGGGAAGATAAAAACAGGCAAGAGGATTAAAATCTTGATTTTAAATTTGTTTTCCCGTTATGTTTGCTCATGTTCTTCCTCTGCCCTCCATTAAAATCTCTCTAAGTGTATAACTGACCTTTAAGAAAAGGATTAAAACCTCTATTTTTGTCTATGTTAGCACAGTTTTACAGAATACTGTCGTTTCCCCGTCCCGTAAAGCCGAACTGAGCCGACATCATCTGATGAAAATCATCAGCTGTGCTCTAAACCCTCGTGTCTTTGGGCATTTTGCAGAGTTTGCAGACGGTGCTTGGCGTGTTTGCATTACAGGGCTTCCAGTGAGCGATTCAGGCGCTGCAGGAGCGGTGCATGGCTGCACAAGGTTACTACTTCGAAACAGTGGCTAGAGTCAAATCTTCAGTAACTTTTAATGTTGCACAGAAGTGTTTCTGCTTTAACACTTTGTAGATTTCTCTTCTCCGTCCGTGCCCTGCCCTCTTTCTCCTTTCCACCTTTGATACAACAGCCTGACTTGTCCTCATTATACACAAGCTCTCTCTTTAAGCTC
This sequence comes from Datnioides undecimradiatus, assembly GCA_008933995.1. Taxonomy (NCBI): domain Eukaryota; kingdom Metazoa; phylum Chordata; class Actinopteri; order Lobotiformes; family Datnioididae; genus Datnioides; species Datnioides undecimradiatus. The sequence continues at coordinate 837,642 of WARS01000063.1, read as the reverse complement.
GGCCATGTATCCTGTCCTTCATCTGTCCATCAAACGGGTCAAAGAGACGTTTTCTCTTGTATATTTTTCCAACCTCCGTCTCACCCTGCTATTTTCCAATTCCCCCCCCCCCCGCTCCAGCTGTCTCTTCCTGCCTCGGTGTGGATGGTTAAAGATAAATACACCCGACTGTGAACCACGACAACCACGAGATGACGAGATGAGACAGAAGTCGACTGTCCAGATTTCCCTCTGTGTGTGTGTGTGTGTGTGTGTTGCTGTAACACACAGTAGATAACCCTTTAATATCACGGCACTCTGTCATTTGTCTCACCCCCGCGTCGCTCTCCTTTTATGCGAAGCACAAAAACACACGTTAGGCACGTATGGGGAGGGGCGAGCCGAGCTGCTGCTAACGTTTGCTCAGCTTGTTTCTCTGATAACTTCAGATCCAGACGTCCGACGACTGAAATCCTTCATCTGCTTCAGATACAGAGTTAAAAACAAGCAGCGGCTGAAAAGAGGAGCACAGAAATGTGTCTTACAGCTGATCCAGAGTCAGTTTATCAAGCTGGACACACAGAAATGTGTCTTACAGCTGATCCAGAGTCAGTTTATCAAGCTGCTGACACACAGAAATGTGTCTTACAGCTGATCCAGAGTCAGGAAGTGAAGCCGATAACTAATTTTTGTCTTTGCACGTCTGTGTTTGATGGACAGTGGAGTGACGGTGCGTTCGTGTGCCGTCGTGTCTTCCACTCTCATGTTTCTTCTTCCTGGTTTGCAAACAACGTGTTCGTCTATGAAGTGAAATATATTGTGGAGCTCGGCTACTGTTTAACTATTCCATCACTTTCTGTAGCACACACACACACACACACACACACACACACACACACACACTCGTCTCTTTCAGTGTTTCACTTGGGCGATGTCCAACTGGCAGCTTCCATCTCCACCCAAGGCAATGGGAACCAGGTTCACTGGGAGAAACCCTGTGTGTGTGTGTGTGTGTGTGTGTGTGTGTGTGTGTGGACACACAGCTGCCTGACAACTGCTTCCATTTGGTGAACAGCATAAAGGCGCTTCTGTGTGTGTGTGAACATCGGTACACACACACACACACGCTTCGCTATCACGCTGCATCGTCTGAGCGGTCGGACAACTGTGGCACACGCCGGGTTCCTGACCTTGCCGGTTACCGTGGTTACCTCCCAGCAGAGGGGTAGAGAAAGAGAGGGATGAGGGGGCAACTGGTGAGTGTCGTCATGGTGACGGCAAAGATGGATGTGTGCCACTTTGACCCGCTGGAGGAACATTTACATCCCCAGAACCTCACAGAACAGCTGCAAACGTCTGCGCTCCTGCAGAAGCAACGCCGGTCGCCTGCAGACTGTCCCCCGCATCTAACGGAGGAGTTAAAGCTGCATCTCCGTGGTGACGGCGCCTCGTCTGACGAGCGAACAGCGCTTTCACACACGAACCTGAAGGCGAGCGTTACACCGCACAGTCCCCGGACCTTTCATCTGCACTCAGGTTTCATTTGGTTTTGACGGTCGGGGCCCCTTGTGTCTGCGAACTTCACTGATTACCACAAGGTCCCGCCCCCTTTCAGCAGCCGTGTTGTGATTGGCTCCCACCGGCTGCAGCAGCGTCAGCGCAGATTAAAAAAGAAGACGACCAACAAAACAAGGCGGTTTCCTCTTAATTGCAGAACGAGGCTCTGTGGCGGGAGGCGGCTGCCATGTTTTCTCCGTCTCTGAGGTTGAAAAGACGCCGGGTCGCCGCAGGATGCATCAACGCGGCGAGTTTGTGAAAACAAAACGAAACTGGCGCCCAGGTTAAATAAGTGTTTTCAGCGTCTCTTCACTCTGCTGCAGGCTAACATCAACACGCACGGCTCATCCGCCCGCTTTTGCACAAATTCTCAGTCTGTTCTCTTTGAAGTTTGGCCTGAAAGAGCCGCCGTACGTCAGCCGTCTCCACAGCAAACCTCCCGCCGCGCCCGGGCGCCGGTACCTCGCATTTATCCGTCGATATTTCAAAACGTGCAGGCGATTCCATCCGAACATCACCAGGTTTCGGCGAGCCAAGACGAGCCCGACGAGATGACTCACCGCCGTCGTAACAACATCCCACAACGTGCTTCGCTTCACGCCAGCGGGCGTTTTGTGAGAGTAGGTGTGAATAATTTATTTTTTTTTAAGCGTTGGACGAGTTTCTTCTGTTCTGGAGCGAAGCCTCTTCACGTCCTCGCGCGAATAAAAATGATTAAAGGCAGCGTTCGGTTTGTTTTTACAACTTTGGACCCAGAGAGAGAGAGAGAGAGAGAGAGACACTGAGAGATGCTGAGGTTTGCGCCTCTCTCTCTCTCTCTCTCTCTCTCCCTCCTTTTTGACTTTTGTAGAAACTTTATCGGCGGGACCGGCCCCAGACGAGGAGACACAAGACTGAGAGCATAATGCCCGTCGCCTGTTTGTTGACCGGCGTTGGCATGGCGACTGATCTCGGGGATATATCGCAAAGGCTGTAGGGGTATCAATCACACACACACACACACACACACACACACACTGAAGGGTGCCCCGCCGCTCGCCAGAGAACACGGTTGGCCGAGCTTCAACGCAGCCGCCTTAGAGCGTGTGTTTTGGTGAGTGTGTTTGAGTTTTATGGTCCCAACTTGAAACAAGCCAACGTTATGTTCCTGGTGTGTGTGTGTGTGTGTGTGTGTGTGTGATGGAAACAAGTTTATTAGTAGGTATGAAAGCCACCCGTCGGTGTCTGGCCAGGACGACTGGATGTGAGCAGCAGAGCAAACTGCTGTCAAACTCCTTTTTTCCTTTTTTTCTCCCGCTTTTATTTGTTTTCTTTCGCTTTTTTTCATCCGTCAAGTCGAGTTTTTGTGAGTTCGAGAGACGGAAGAGGACGAGGAGAGAGGAAACAAGGAGGGAGAGGTAACAGGAAGATGGAGGTAAGGGAGGAAGGAGGAGAAGAAGAGAAGCGGAGGATGATGGGAGGTAAAGAGGCGAGGATGCAGGTGGTCGGGAAGGGGAGCAGGAGCAACGAGAGAGGAGGTGCAGGGTGGGAGAGACTGCGCCTCAGCCATCGGGTGTAAATTATTAAAATGAAATCCATAAAAATCAATTTTCCGAGCAAACATCCATTTTCTCACCGAGCGGCTTCAGACGCTGGGTTTAAACTGTGCAGCCTCTCATTTGCGCCTTGACGAGCGCTTTGAGGCCCCGAGTTTGGGATTTTTGGCGGCCGCCATCTTGGAAACCAGGGCGGCGCTGCAGTGGCTTCACACCTTTAGCCTGATTAACGTCACTGCGGCGCTGACCTGTCCGTTGGATCGGCTGCTTCATCGCCTGGTTTCTGCCGAATCAGCGCGGAGTTGAAGCCTCGCTGCAACAAAACGACCTCCTGCACGTCTGAGCTGTTGGGGCAGCTCGCCGTGATGTGGCGCCGGGGACCGCGGCGATTAAAAATCACTTTCACCGCGTTCGACAAACCTCACAGCGTCCAGGAGGCTCGTCCGCCCATCATCTTCTTCTTCTGCTGCTTTCTTTCTTTCCATCTCTCTGCATCTGGAAACAGGGATGCACTCCTGTTCACTCTGTTACACAACTCCCCCGTGTGTGTGTGTGTGTATGTGTGTGTGTGTGTGTGTGTGTGTGTTAATGTGTGTGTGGAGGTCGAACGCACTTGGCTGGTCACTGTGGTCTTGGATGGGAGATATAAAATGTTGTTTTAACAAACTCGCCAATTCGCTGCTGGAGAAAATCACAATCTGGTCTGCATCACACACACACACACACACACACACACACACAGCTATCTTTGTGGGGACCATCATTGAGTAAATACACTCATTACCTTAACTCTCTGCAACCCTTACCTTAAACTGTAGACTTTAGACTTAAAGGGTCAAGTGTGTCTGTCTCCACAAACCCCATAGTTTAAATCCTCACACACACACACACACACACACACACACATGCACATTATTGCTAACATATCTGTTTGTTTACGCGTGGAGACTCTGCATGCGTTCATCCACATCAGAGCCGGAGCCGAAGCCTCGCTCCTCATCCACCCGAGACGTCGTTTCGTTGGGGCCGTCACCGTCGTGCCCCGCGGCCGCCCGCCGCTGCACAGACACATCCGCGCGCCCGACTCCGCTTTGCTCATGACAAACATAATCCCAAACATGCCACGTTTCAAAAGCGCAAACAGCCCAAGATCTGGTGGCGCTCCAAAAGATGTTTTAGGGAACGAGGCGAGTTCAGGTATCAACATGCAAGACAAAAAAGGGGTTTTTCGGATTTAAAAGCTTCTCTCTGAACCATAAGTTCCTGCTGATGTTGTGGACTGTATGATATAATGTTGGGCATTGCTGCTCCCAGGCTTTGCAGATGGTAGAGGTTAGCGTTCCCTTTCCTTCCATAACCGTCCCAGCCAGAAGAAAATTAACAGAAGTATGTAATTTGTGCTCCGGATCACCGTTTTAAAGGAATTAAACGTATTGTGGAGGGATTTAACGCACTGTTTACTGCACTTTTTTATATACAGCATGTAAATCCACCGCCAAAACCACGAGTCTGTAAATGCGTCCTTGAAAATTCAGCCTGCAGAGACATAAAAGCTCCGCTTGTGGTGTGTTGGGCGGCGATGTTTCGAGGTTTTCAAAGCCAGAGAAGAAACTATATTTTGATATTTTTGGATTTTAAAATGTAAGTTTTGTCGTCTGGCTTTCATTGTCTGTCAGAACAGTTAATGGATGCAAAATGTTGCTTTGACAACTCTGAGACCTCAGATATCAGAGAGTCCAACTGAGCTGCCAGAGATCCTTTGGTCCTCTCTCTCTCTCTCTCTCTCTCTCGGTATCTCTCTACAACACTGACGGTCACAGCTTGACCTCCTGGAAGCTGGGAAACCACTATAATGTGGCAATTTACAGCTACGCTAGTGCTAAATGCTAATAACAGCATGCTAACACACCCAAAACAAGAATGCTAACATGCTTTTGCTCAGGAGCTAACTTTCACACTGTTAGCCATCTTAATTTAGCATGTCTGCATGCTAATATAGCTACTTTGCACGTGTTTAGCGCTAATATATATGAATAATGTGAAAAATCAGGGGTTCACCAAAGTTGCCACAAATCTCAGCGGGTGTCTAACTGGGTGGGTGAGTAATTGCCAATCTGCAACCCGGTCTCCTCACTCTGCAAACAAATGACAGGTTTGAGCTTTAAACCCGTCCTGTTAACCTCTGTGGAGAGCAGATCCAGAGTCAGGTGACCCTCGTTGTCATGGTAACAACAGCAACGCTGTGAAAACTTCCCAGTTTAGTTCATAACCTGGATTAAAACAAGTACGCCAGGTCAGGCTGACGTCAGGTCTCTGTAACGGGGCTGCGTCCGTTGACTTTAATACGTTAAAACACGTTAACGTTGAGTTTTGGTTCCACAGGGGACACGAGGGGCGGCCTCCTGGGGTAAAGACCTGCCTCAGTTTGACCCCCCCATCCACCTCAACTTGGATCCTCCAGGCACCCATTGATTCCCGCTCCTCATTGACGTCACCCGACATCTCATTTTAGACCCACCTCTCTCGACAGAAGCAAGGGTAAAGGCAAAATTGGACTTCGAAGCCGTAACAGAGCCTCGTCAAGATACCGACAGACCTTTCCTGCAGCTTCTGGCAAAGCGATCGAACACTCGTCGACAGGCTGGCAGGAGGTCGACACAGACGAAGCATTTTCGGCTATTATTTGGAAATCAAGCTTGAAAAATACTGTATTAGTCCTTTAAGTGTGCCAAGCTCCGGTGGGAAGCCCTGCTGCTTCTTCACTGTTTTGATTTATCGATCAATTGGTCAGATATTGGCAACAAGAGGCTTTCCAAACAGAGACAGATTGGCATTGGTGCTGCTGAGACTCTACTGTGCATCCCATTGGTTAAAGCGCAGTAATCTGATTAGCCGATGACTGCGAACAATGCTCAGACTCTGCCAACCTCGCCGAGCGTGCTCGGCGTCCACATGTGGGCCGAATTTCCCATCTCGCTGAGCGCTGAGGAAAACTAACTGACTTTATGCTGACTCGCTGAATCGTGTTTTTCACTCTGCAAACGGGATCTGGTTTCCTCGCCAACGCCACCTCAGACGCTGTTTTTCATAAGTCACCAGCGCCCAAAAACCAAACCAGCAGTCTGCCCCTTCTCCCTCTAAGAGGATATTACCAGAGTGTCCTTCTTGAGCAGTGGTAGCCAAACTAATGGCCTGTGTGACATTTTAATAAATCATCCAAAGCACAAAACAGCACAAGCCACATCTGTCTGAGAGCTCCTGCTTCCAATATTCTTTCTACGCCATGTTTTGGTCCCAGGGTTACATTCGATTTGACAGTTGCTGGTAACTTCTGCAGCAGCTGCAACTGTGTTTCTGCCGTCCTGTTTCGGTAAAACACTGCAGCGCTGCAGGACCTCTGTGACAGCCTGGAGGTGTGGAGGAGAGAGGCAGGGCTCCGGCCCACGCGCGGCTGCCGAAGAGGCCTCCCGTCTGGACCTCAGCTCCCCGCCAGACCCCCTCTCTGCCCCTGGAGCTCAAACATGCACCTTTCACATAAATGCACACGCACATTAGAGGCACAGACACACCATGTCTGCACACATACCAGGCTCTTAGCCTACAGCTATGGGCCCCTAAACATACAGGTAACTATGGGCATATAGTGGGTACCAGCTGGTTTTAATGTGTGAGGAGCACTAGGGTCGGTCTTAACGAGTTTTGCTCATGTCTTCTTGCATCTTTCATTAACACACCTTCCTTCCTTCTCTCTTTAACCGAACGGTTAAAATAGCGTATACACAGAGATTTAATGGTTTGTTGTAACCTGCTGCGACGCCAGATGGGCAGGATTTACTGAGAAAAGGACGTTGCAGACAACTGACGGCATGAATTCGAGGTTAAATATGGGAGATATGGGACGTTTTCATGCAGAATCAGATTTTAGCCACCCAAATCTTAATTAAAATGGCTGTGCCTACCATTTTTAAGCAACCGATCAAGTAAGTGATCGTTTGTGGTGTTGCACCTACAGTTTCCTTCTGCTTAGAGGAACATCGTAGCATCTTTCAGCTAATTTGTTTAGTTTTGGTCGCTTCAGTGTAGTTTTCAGCCAAAAGGTTCTTAAAACCCCCTCTGTTCACTACCATCTCAACTCCAAACACCAGGCGGACGAAGTTAGCATTTAGCTGGTGAACAGTATGGAGCGTTTAGCTGCTAAAGACACAGATATTTCCCTCTGGAGTTGGTGGAGACCAAAAACAGAGCTAAAACAAAGGCGAATACTGGAGTTTGATTCATAACTGACCACAAACACAACTCCAACTCAATGCTAATGTTGCTACGTGGCTGCTGGAAGCTCAAATAAGTGAGTGTTTGCTAACAAGTTAGCCATTTAGATAGCCAGTCTTTACATTACCCAACACACAGACGAGGGGGTTAGCGCGCTGCGACCTGGTGATTTGATTTGATATTCTTCTGCACGGTTCTTCGCTTATAAGACAATGTCAAACACACACCAGTCAATTTATTGCACTGTTGCATTATTGTCGTTTAACACTGAGGTTATTATGGGATGCATGTGCAAATGGGCCTCTGTGGTCGAGTTGCAGACCTCCAGACTCCTTTTAATCCATTTAAAAGTGCTTTTTTCTGTTTCTGCCACCTAAATCCTCCCTTTTACTTCCCTTTGTGCACTATATATTGGTGTATTAGTATAATTAGTAGTTATTTGTGTGTGTGTGTGTGTGCGTGTGTGTGTGTGTTCTTGTGTGTGTGTTTTACAGCTCCCTGTTTTAATACGCGAGCATTAAAATGCCTGCGAGCAGTGGGGCACAATGCTGGTCTGCTTCAAGATGGGACTATAAAACACTAAAACACACACATACCTAGTGATGAATCGGTCTCTTAAATACCATACTGTTGTGTATTTGTTTTATAAGAGTGGAGGCTTATGTGAGACTGTGTGTGTGTGTGTGTGTGTGTGTGTGTGTGTGTCCGTACAGTAGCTGGCTTGTCTTTCCCGCTGTAATGTTTACAGCTCTGCTCTAATCACTGTGAATTATGTTAATAACATACCATTAGGCTCATACACAAACATAACACACACACACTCTCACTGCTCGCTCTCTCCCACACACACACACACACACACACACACACACACACACTAACTCATTATTTTAATCACTTTGTTCTCAGACAGTTTTTTGTGCATCTGGAGATTAAAAAACACTTGAGATAGACGAGATAAACTCGTTAAGAGCTCCCGATTAACGATCTGGACGCTGTACTTTAACTCCGAGCGATGCGAACGCACAGTGAACGCACAGTGTGAGGCCGGCACCTGCAGGAGCGGCTCACCTTTGTTCCCAGTTCGTCCACTAGAGGGAGCCGGAGGCCAGCGTCCGCTCAGACGTGTGGAGGAAGCTCTCTGGTCCAGTTTACAGAGGGAGAACATGGAGCGGACGTGTTGTGATGTCTGCAGCAGATGTGACCTGACAGATCCACACACCTGATACGATGAATGTCATAGGAAATGACTTTATATGATACTGTGTAGTATATTATGGTGATTTCCTATGGCCTATAAAGAGCTGAGGAGCAGGAAAGTGATGCTCATCACCTGCAGGTTGCATTTCTCCTTCTTCTCTTCTCTGGCTGCCTGTAGTCATCCCGGTTACGCTGCTCCCTGCAGAGCCGATGGGCAGCAGCGACAGAGGCGGCCTGTGAGAGCTGAGCTGTGTGTTGTGTGACGTGTTGCTGCCACAGGTCAGAGATGTGCAGCTATGAACCGTTTGGTTTCTGATCTTTCAGAGACGCTGAGCTACGGTTTCTGTCCTCCACAGCAACAAACTCTGCACAGCTCCTCTCTCCAACGCTCACTCACGTCTCCACAGACGTCTTCCTGCAGCACAGCAGCTCTCACAGCTGAGACACACACAGACTCTGCTTCATCACATGGGACTTCAGTAAGAAGATGACTGATTTGAATGTGCAGAGAGCTGTAGATGACCCTTAAATGCAACGTCCTAGTGTCCACCTAGAAGGTCAGAACAGTAAAAGTACATATTGAGTTTGGACTCTGACCTTTGACCTCCTGTCTCAGTGTTGACAGTGTTGACATTACTGTGAGTAGCTGACATGCAGAGTCTGAATGAGTCTCCTCGTCCATTCAGGCTGAGTCCTGAGCTGTGGAGGAGCCAGGGTTACCAGGTTACAGCCCGATAAGGCCCACAGAGTCTGGATGTAATGACGGGACATTACAGCCTGCTGATAGCACCGACATGTGCTGCTGTAAGGAGGAGAGAGGAGGAGAGAGGAGGAGCAGGGGAGCGATGGAAGCATAGGAGCTGCATTTAGTGAAATGGAGAAGGTATAGCTGTGAGCCTATATTGATGGAGCTCTATGTTAGCATGCTAACATTAGCAGGAAGAGTGTTTACCATCTGCTTCATTGGTGTTTCGCGTGCTAGCATGCTAACAGTAGCAGAAATGTTGTTTACCATCTTCACCATTGTAGTTTAGTCTGTTAGCAGGCTAACATTAGCAGGGAGAGCTTGTGCACCATTGTTGTTTAGCATGTTAGCACGCTAAAATTAGCAGGAAGTGTGTTTACCATCTTCACCATTGTAGTTTAGCATGCTAGTGTGCTAACATTTAACCTCTGGTGAGTCCAACCTGCATAAAACAAGAGGAACTACAAGCTTTGCGACAGTTTCACGACATTGCCCATGTGTTTACTTTTGTTACCATGACGACAAAGGTCACCTGACTGCCGAACTGCTCTCCACATAAGTTAATGAGGATGTTTTTTAATTGAAATTCTTTGGTTTAGAAACAACTTTTTGGACAAATTTAGGAATTTTAAGATGAATTCCCGATAAACACAAACATCAGTTGCAGCTTTAAATCTGAGAAATCCTCTGAAAACTGTCGCGACTGTGTCTCCCTGCGCCGCCCTCCTCGCTCTAACATCCATCTATCTTTTCCCGCCTGTCCTTCTCTTTGTTTTTCTTCTTCACGCCGTTAAAGCCAGACGACACGCACACACACGCGTGAAGACAAGCCATGTGCAGCAGGTGTCTGCGCGTACAAACGCTGAATTTCACCAGAATGTTTGCACTGAAAGGTTGGCAATCGATCAAGCAGGGCGTGACTGACACTGACACACACACACACACACACACACAGACACAGACACACACACAGACACACACTCAGAGTATTTTTACAGGTTAATTTGAGGAAATGGTTGAAGGTTGTAGACTGGCTAATGAGAGAACTGAGTCACTCACACACCTGATTGAGAGGACACACACACACACACACACACACACACACACACACACACGCACACAAACAACTGCTTTAATCAAGCGACCCGACCTGGACCAACGCTCCTGCTCTTTCGTTCTTTCTTACATCTCATTTGTTCCCCATTTGCTCCGTTTTATCGAATTTTACGTCAAAGCTAACGTCTGGTTCTGTACTCGTTTCCATGGCAACGGCTGCTAGCTTGAAAAAGGCACATCAAGTTTTCAGGCAAACGGTCCAATTTGGGTTTATTGCTTGATTAAATGTCTTTTTTAATGGTTCTTCACATTATTTTATGAATGTTTGTGAAGTGTGAAGTGGTCGCCGTCGCCCTGAGCTGACCCGCGCGCTCAGAGGAACAAGTGAGTGGATAATTGTGGTTTTGGTGGAGCCGTGGCTGCAAGACCTGTGCAGATGTCCATGCCTGTGTGTGTGTGTGTGTGTGTGTGTGGATGCAGAGTCAGGCTCAGCAGTGGTGGGTCCGTGCATGTGAGCGTCTGTCAGCGTCTCTGCAGAAGACCCCGGGTTCAGGCAGATGATCGTTCAGGCTGATGTTGCATTGTTATTGCATTGTTTATAACATTTATATCTTAAATTCTCCTTATATAAAATATATGTACGCTGCCTAAAGTGTTAAACTCCTTCCCTCCTCTTTACCCTCCGTCTCCCCCTCTCTCTCCTTTGTCCCCACCTCTCCTCGCGGTAAACAAACCCCTCTCGTTGTGTCCTATCAGTGAAAGTCCATCCCTCCATCCTCCCCGGAGATGAACGGAGTGAATGCGCTGGGGAGGAGGAGGGGGGAGGAAGGGGGAGGAAGAGGATGAGAGGGGGAGCGTTGACGGACAAGAGACGCTGTGTCACTCGTCCTCATCAGCCTGTCTGCTTCAACACTGGGACTGTTTGTGTCTTTCCATTTGTTGTGTGTGTGTGTGTGTGTGTGCTGAGGTGTGTGTGTGTGTGCTGAGGTGTGTGTCGGTATGTATTTGTACTGTGTGTGTGTGTGTGTGTGTGTTCATTTACACTCCACGCATTCCTCCTCACTAACCAGATCCCTGGTCCAGACCGCCAGAGAGGCCCACCTCGCTGCCTGGTGCGTCCCAGGAGAGGTGCTCTGACCGGGGCAAGGGGAGAGGGGGGGCAGTGGGGGGGTGAGTGACGGGGGAGGGAGGGAGGGTCTGGGTCGGCCTGGAGCTTCGCACTCAGCAGAACGAACACTGTAGGAGAGGAAGGTGAAGAGGAGGACACACACACACACACACCCTGAACTATCTCATCCTGGTCAATGCCTACATTACCCATGATGCAACTCAGCTGCCGGCTGTGCAGTCAGAGATTCAGGTGCGTTGTTCTGGTCACATCACAGCGGCTTCAACTCATCATTAGAGCTTGAAAACAGGCTGAAGGAAGCTTAATGAGGTTTATTAATAATAATAATAATACATTATAGACTAGGACCAAACTTCAATTAGAGTCAAATGTAATAATAATAATAATTATATAATAATAATTATATTAATAATAACAGTAATTTAACCTTTCTCTGAAATAAAATCCTCTGAAAACACTCAGTCTGTACCTGTAACATGTCTGATGTGGGACTGTAACACAGGAGACATGTTGTTGTCTCTCGTCATGATAAACGAGCAGCGTCTTTAGACGAGGACTGCGTCCTTGTTCCCGCTGCTCTGTGGCGTCCTCGCTGTCTCGCTCCCTGCCTGACGTAGATCGCCGAAGGTGGAGCATCGAACACGTGCGTTCACAGCTCCTGGTGAAGTGTGGTTGAATTATTAACCTCCTAGTGTGAAGCGGATCACATGACCGCTCCAAAAACAGCAAAAAGTAAATAAATAAATAAGAAAACGAGAGAAATAAACAACGATACGTAGGTGAAAACATGGAAGGGAGCAGGGCTGCGTCTCAGAGGCTGAACCGGGTGGAAGGAGGGAAAATGAGAGATCTGAGGGGGGAGTAACGGGGGAGGAGGAGGGGAGGAACGTTCACACATCTCCAGACTCACCCGCGGACGCTCGGGGAGGAGCACCGCGCGGCGAGCTCCAGCTCTTCTTCTTCTTCTTCTTCTGTTTCCACGTTTTTCCTCCAAGTCTTCCTCTTTCTCTTCTTCTTCTCTTGCTCTTGTTGCATCAGGCGGGCCAACCTTTAACTGAACCCAGCGCAGTGGGTTTCCCACACACACACACACACACAGGGGTCGTCCCTCAGGTAGCACAGTGTGTGTGTGTGTGTGTGTGTGTGTGTGTGTGTGTGTTTGCAAAAGAGCCTGGCTGACCTCGTCTTGTGAAACTGAATGAATGGAGCAGAGGAAGAAGAAGAAGAAGAAGAAGAGGGGATGATGGGTGTCGGGGGGGGGGTCTGAGAAACTCGTCTGTCTCCAACACACACACACACACACACACACACACACACCGGGTCTCCAGCCTCAATTGAGCATCAAGAGATAAACCTGCTCTTTCTCTTTATCTGGCGGGAGCAGGAGGAGCAGCGAGGAGGGATTCTCTTACAGCGAGGAGACAGTTTTTATCTCCTAACCACCCCTCTTTAACTCCCCCCCCTCCCCCGTTCCCCCTCCTATCTCTCTCCCAGCGTTGTTTTTGGCCTCTCTGGTTTCTGTTAAAAGGGCAAAAGAAAGAAGGACGCAGAGAAAAGGAGGGAAGGGAACCATGAAGGAGGACAAAGAGACCACTTAAATTGCCCAAAAGGAGACTCTCTCTCTTTCTCTGTGTAAGTGTGTTTCGCCTCCTCCCACCCCTCCCCCCATCCCCCCTTCTGTCTCCCGTCCCATCACGTCCTCCTTTCGGCGCTCACCGTGTCGCCTCCTGTCTTTGTGCTCGTCCGACAAGTCGAATAACAGCCGAGTCCCATCGTCTGTCTTTAAGGTTTTAGATGATGCACGTCCAGCAGCTCTGTGCCCGTCACCAGGCTGAACCCTGCAGCTGCAGTGTCAGAGCTGCGGCGTCACAGCTGCAGCGTCAGAGCTGCAGCTCCCTGAGCGTCCACCAGAGGCTCCAGCAGCGAGTCAGTCCCCATAGACCCCCATGTTAAAATGCAGCAGTAAACATGTTTACAGCCTGGTACAAACAACGGTTTGGTCTCTGCAGCTAGTTTCCCCGTTCATGACGACTGTACGGGTTGAATTTATATAGAACTCACTCCTTTAAATCAGATTAACACCTGAAGTGATGCAGGATGAAGGGGCGGGGCTTCTTTGACTGACAGCAACCATGCATCATTCAGTGACACCCTCTTGCCCATGCTTTGGATTAGCTGGGAGTTAGGGGACATCACATGCTGCCAAGATGGCCGACATCCACAGTCGCTCTGCAGGAACCTTGTCTCCTTCATCAGGAGCTCTCGTGGTCACCTTTCAGTGCACGTGCAGCCATTTAGCGCCTTTGTCTCAACACGCACGGTCTTCTGATGGACTTTAACGGACCTCCATGATGTTGCAACGAGGTCGCAGTTTGAACACGTCTGGGCATCGAAACTAGTCGGGTAGGTTTGGAAAAGACCATGATTTTGGTTCAAATGTGCGAGCTAACTTTCGTGCACAAGTTAAAACAAGCTAACGTTGCCTCTTTGTTCCACGCTGGACATGGTCCGCAGCCTCCTGTGCTTCTCAGACGCCTCCTCTCTGTGCAGACTGCCTCGCCCTTTACGCTACGTCACCTGAAAAGTGGCGGCGGCGGCTCCTGACCAGGCGTCGAGTTGGGACCAGACCATTAAACCTTTATAAATGCGTGTCACCACCAAAATAAATCATAAATAACAGAAAGGAATCATGGGTAACTCGCTCTGCGCTCACCACAGCAGTTGGCGAAGCAGACGGTTGGAGCTGAACTCGCCAAACTTTAAGGGGAATTCTGCAGCTTTGGACCAATCAGGCTGCAGGTCTGACAGTCGCCTGCCGTGTAAGTCTCAACGACCATCGTTGTGTCGCCTGTTAATGGCTTCTTATGGCTGTTAAACATGGACCTTACTGTAAATTGGCGATGCATGGTGAAACGCTCACATGTTCGCGCAGACCGGGAGGAGCAAAGTGTGTGTGTGTGTGTGTGTGTGTGTGTGTTTGCAAAAAGGTCCCCTACCATGTACAGTAAAGGCAGCTCCCAGAGCCCACTAATGATCCCCTCAAGGCTTAATGGTGCCAGTTAACACGAACACATGTCTGAGGTCACACACACACACACACACACACACACGCCCTCGGGGGCACCGGAACACCAAATCCTGCTAATACACATTCCAGCATACAGCAGCATTCAACACAGGTCGGAGGTCGCAGCCGTTGGCACCTTGTAGAGGGTTTTTACAGCCACACACACTTTTTCCTGCCCTAATCTCTCTTTTCTGTATATTTCCACCTTTCAGCTCTTTCATTTCCTTTATTTTCCCCACACACACACACACACACACACACACACACGTACCTGTAAGTCTTTATTTAATAGCAGTGTGTGTTGTCAGTAGTGTGTCCAGCCCAGTGTTTTACAGTTCTGTTCCCATGGCTTTACCGTCACAGAGCAGACCCGCGGGCCAAATCCAGTGGCTGCCGCGCCGCCGCCGCCGCCGTGCGATGCCATGGAAAATCACTCTGTCGCTTCCTCTGAGCTCGAGGAAACAAGGAGCCGGTGGTGGCGGCGGCGGCGACTGCAGCTCAGGCTGAAGGTTAAAGCATCAAACGTTTGTTTCTAAGTTTCTCTGTTCCTGCTGGTTTCTGTGCATCAGCTTGTTTTCACACCACAGGACTGTGTGTGCTGCTGTTTGCTCTCTGAGTAACTTGAATATTGCAGAGTTTAAAAGTTGGCAGTTGCACTGTTAAACACTTTTATGGCAAATGATGCTTCATTAATGCTTCTGGTTCATGTTCGACTCAATCTCAGCTCCTCCTGGGAACCTTCTCACTGTGTATGAAAGCAAAATACAGCAGGATACATCACATCTGCTCCAGCCTCTTTACATCATCTCTCTGTATGTTTCTGGATTGATTTTAGGTTCTTGCTCTTTGCTTCTGAGGTTCTTTGTGACCTTTTAAACCTTTACAAAGCGTTTTACAGCCTAAGAGCCTGTTTCAGATCTCGCCTGAGGCAGTAAGACGCTCTGAGTCAATGTCTTTTGAGTTTCATTGAGTTCATCATCTCAGTTTCTACTTATTTGTCTTCTTTATCGTTTATTTATGGTATTTTATTGCATTTTCACCTTGTGCTTTGTGCTCTGCAAGGAAAGTCATCATCTTCTTATTATTAACTAGGTTGGGAACCATGTTTGATGTCTTCTGGTAGGTGTTGTGCCAATGCTGGACCAGTCAAAACCTGTTATCTCAATCAGTCTCTCACATGGATATTGTGGTGGGGAGTTGCAGCTGGTGGATTGGGGATGTGTCACATGGTTTGCAGGGTTGTGTCCAGAGTCGTTTCGGTTTGCGTCCCCTTCTTGGAAATCAAATGAACTGAGAGGTTGCAGAGTGTTGTTGCAAAGTGTTACACCCCGCCCCCGCAGCTGATAAAAGGGTAAAACTGAAAGAACTTAAACACAACAGAGGGGCAGGAAACCAAATGTCTGGAGATGTGAAACTGAGTGAAAGTCACAGTGGCCTGAGCTGCTGCTGCTGTATACGATTACAAAGCAGGCGCTGCAGTGGATTATCAAAGCCCTGGAAGATGTTGTAACATCCCCAGTGCGATCAATAAAACGATTCATGGCGCTGCTCGTGGAGCCAGGTTTTATGATTCACTCCTTCTTTATTTGGCTTTACTGGTCTGTGACGGGAAATGTACACGCGCTCACAAACACACGCAGATACATACGTGATGAACCGACATCGATGTTTGGCTGTTTGTTAGTCACTTTACCGGCAGCCGCGCTGCTTTCATCGAGCACGATAAAAGCGAAGTGGAGTCACAGATGGTTTTCAGACACGTAGCTTCTCTTGTACCCGATAATCGTGCGTGTAATCAGCTGAACTGTAAGATAAATAGTTTTTTAAGAAAGCAGGTGGAAGAAATGGGTGGAGGGATTTTTAAGTTTTTTGGTGATTTTAGGTCAAAGTCCCTATATTTGTATGAATCAACAGCCTAGCTTTGAAGTTTTATTTCTTTGTCTGGGCTAAAATGCAAAACCAGTTGTTCATAGGCGCAGCTGTGCTTTGGGCTAGATGCTAACATTTGCATGCTAACACACGTGTAAATGCTCATGTACCGGACTGGACACGCACAACTACAGGTGGTCACGCAACGACCCGTGACTCTGGTCCAGCTGGCGACCACGCAAACAGTCTTAGCTAGCGGCCGCTACTTCCTTGTTACCGAGCCGTGCTGCGTTTAGGAACAGCGGCCACCGTCTGATCACACCTCGCACTGTTTGCATAAAACTGCGCAAACAAGTACAGAACGAACAAACAACAACAAGGCAAAAACAAAAAAACAAAAGTATTTGCTGAATCATGTTCACCACACTAGTATTTTTTAACATTTAATTGAATTTTCACCGACTCCAGCTAGCTTTTATGTGTTTATCTGCTTAAAATCGTAGTTTTTTAAACTTCATCTACAAAATAAATCAGCCAGATGATTAACAGATGATCTACACTGCCAATATTAATGTGTAGCACATTTAAATCACTGATTTCACACCTTAATAAGGTGTTATTGTAACTTACCCCCACCATAAAGAGGTCAGACGAGTGATTCCCCATCATGCTCGTGCCAATGAGCGAGTTTCCGAACCCCTGCGGCGGCTTCTCGCCTTCTGTAAGTGTCTCTGGATGAGACGCCAGGTGCTTGAAGCAGAAATGGAAAAGAGTATATTGAATCTCTATGTTTCCAGCAGATGTTGGTGGCTCTGGTTTCTTTGTACTTTATATCAAAACCCTGGAAGCTGCGACAAACGAAGGCCTGGACCTCGCGTGAGATATAAAACTCCTAACGACAATGTCACTGGCTCCTTTTTAAAAAAAAATCGTATCTGTAACATCATTTTAATATATTTTTTTTATTTTTCTCACAGATACTACAGATATTAACCCTATTAATTTCACAGATGTCGTCTGTTTCGGTTTCAAGGCGGAAAATCTTTAATATCAAACCCTTGGAACTTGGATCAGGCGCTGCAGGTCTATCGCTGAGTCCTGGCGCTCGCTGTTAAACGATCAATAAAAATATTATTAGGATCATTTCAGTCCACCTTTCCAACGCCGGGATCGCCTTTTCATGGAGAAAATCGAGAGAAAATATCAAAAGGCCGACGATCGCCGGGGAATTTATTTTCCTCTCACACTAAATCTTGTTTTTTAAAAGTGGACGCTCAAATCAGGTCTTTTCCAACCAGACCGGCCCAGTTTTGATGATCCATGACCCTCATATTACTGTTTATTAATCCCTGGAACGTGGCTCAGGATTCCTGCACACAGGAACGTTATTCACTTTTTCTACTTTTCAGTGCCGGGCAGTATATTTTTTTAAGGTTTTGACATTTTTACAAACAGTGTTTTTAATGGACTGAAGAGCAGAAGAAAGCAGGACGGCAACACATTTCACGTTCTGCAGTTATCCAGATGAATGTGTTGTCTTCGCACTCGTCAGCTTCACGCTGAAGGTTCGAACGTCTTAATTAACAGCAAACCAGCACCGAC
Source organism: Datnioides undecimradiatus (assembly GCA_008933995.1). Lineage (NCBI taxonomy): Eukaryota > Metazoa > Chordata > Actinopteri > Lobotiformes > Datnioididae > Datnioides > Datnioides undecimradiatus. The sequence continues at coordinate 819,634 of WARS01000063.1, read as the reverse complement.
GTCAAGCCCCAACCCGCGTGCTGCCAGTAAGACTTTCAAACTTTGTGCAAATCACTTGTTAAACTCACACTTTTGCATGCAGTTGATTCGCCAAAGCTTGGATTACCTGTGAACTCAAGGGCTAATTCAGTGTTATTGATATTTGGCTTCTACGACCCATAGCTCAACTGGTTTTGCAATATTTTCCATCCTGGCTGCAAGCAACAGTGTTATTTTTAAATCTACAGGAATCATTTTGTAGTTTAACAAGGACTCAAATGATCAAATGAAATGCAGGACACTTATTATGGAGAATTACAACCTAAGTGTGCAGTTCCCCCTCAGCTCTACATGGCGTTTTTGCATCTTTGAGCCCACTGTTTAGCGCCCTGCACGTTTACTGATTTGCTTCACTGGCAAATATCTGGATTTTTAGGCCTCAGTGGTTGGTGGAGACCAAAACAAAGCTAAAAGGCGAGTGAATTGGACTTGCTAATTGCTAACGTTGCTGCTTATCTGTTACCTAACGCTCCCAGGTTTAGTATTTGAAGCTTGTTCTGGCTCCTGTCTGCTTTGTGTTGCAGCAAGAAACATCTGCATGTTGAGTTGCAGCGTTCGCACACTCTGGATTTGTTCTGCTGTGCACACAAAAGACCTCAGACAGACTTCAGCTGCAGTCCAACTACAGTAAGAGAGGGAATAAAACACTCTTTGGGTCATGGTTGTGTGAAAAAGTGATGCATGAGCTGATTTGTTGGCAGTGCATGTCGGTCAACGCTCAGACGAACAGCCTGAAAAGCACGACTGAAACCCGTCCGGTGCAGACAAGGTGTGAGACGTGACAAATAAATAACCAAACAAAATGCAACCTGAGCTGCGCCGTCAGACGCAGACTCGGATCAGATTCAAGCCGCAGCTATGGGCCGGCTGAAATCCAGCGCAGAGAGTTTTGGATTCGGGTTGTTTTTCGTGCAGACTGGCCCGGAGCTGCTTGTCTGAACACTGCGTAACGTGACTCTAAGCCCCCTGCTTTTCAAAACACCTGCATGTTGCAACCAAAGCTTGAGCAGCTGCTAAATTTAGACTTTTGTTCACTGAAAGAATCCGGCCCGATAAACGAGGAGAGCAGCTAATGAATATGTGCCGTCCGCTCGCCCCTGAGCTGGTGGTCCGCTCTTCATCCGTGATTTATACGCGACTCAAAGGCCCGGGTGGAAACAGTCGGTGTAAAATGTATTTCACGCTAACGGAGAAATACGAGGCCACAGCATCAGACTCTTGGCTTTTCCCCCGAGTGGCATCCCGAACGCGATAAACACCAATTGTGCGTCGCTGTCTCACTGACTGGCTTTTACAGCGTTTCTTTGGCGCTTCACGCCTGCACTCGAAATAACCCAGAAAATCAAATGTAGTCTGGTTGCGGTGTCACGAGTGAAACCCAAGTGCAGTTTTAGTGGTGGAGGTATTTCTTCTCTTAACGGGGCTGTCAGGAGGAATGACTTTTTCCCCTCCGAGTAACCCTGATACGGACTGGTTTTACCATCAACGCGCTGGGGTGTGTGTGTGTGTGTGTGTGTGTGTGTGTGTGTAAGGAAAAAGACCACAGAAAAGTAACTTCAGAGAAACTGATAGAGAGACAGAGATACATGAGCGAATTATAGCCAGTGTGTGTGTGTGTGTGTGTGTGTGTGTGTGTGTGTGGTTTTGTCATTAGTGTCGAAGGGTTATTACAGGTTCCCAGACTCACTGGCCACTGCAGCAACAATGTGCTAATACATGTCTGTCTTTCATTTCTCTCTCTCCGTCAGTCTCTCGATAAACATTCAGAGCATGTTACAGAAAAACAAAGATTCTTGAAGCTTAAAAGCATCGTAAAACTTTAGTAAACTACCAAAAACACATCAGGGAGTCGCACTGTTGGTGCACCGGGGGGGGCGTAAACACAAATGCTGTAGGTGCATTTGACTCAGTCCTGCACAAACAGTCCTGCAGCCAGCAACATGCACTTAAATGTGGATTGATCTGCAGCAAATGCACCATCTTCCTCTGTTTGCAGCTACAGTGAGTCTTCAGTCGGATTAGCTACTGTCTGACAGCAGTTTACCCTCTGAGGGGGCAACGGATAATGCTTCGGGGCTTGGATGTCTGGATATCTGCGGATATCTGAGCCAGGACTTCCTTTTCAGATTGCTGATTGTTGTTTACAGTCTGAGTAGCAGCATCTCGAGACATGTCCACACAGTATTTCCATGAATCTCTACACTGCCTTTGTGTGCAGATGATGCATCTCAACCAATGTCTTTCGCCTCTTTTGCTCTTGGCACAGACCGCTTACCTGCAGCCAACCGAAGCCCACCTCAACCTGATTGGTCAACACCACTCGGACTACAACCAGAACACTTCAGAAACCAAAATCCTGACCCTTGCGTCTATTAGCAAATATCTGTCCATAAAGATCAGGAACCAGGTGGATTTGGGCTAAAAACAGGGTATGGAAGTATTAAAAGAAGGGATTTGTTAAAAAAATAACAAAAATACAGACAAATGCCAACTTTCTGCTTGTTGAAAGGACGTTTTTAGTTGCCGTTGTCACCAGGTGCTTGCTGTTCACGTGGAATACCTTGAAATAACCTTTGTTGTGATTTGGCGCTACATACAAATAAAACTGAACTTATCCTTGATGCATAAACAGTGAAAATGCAAAATATCCCCTTTAACAATGATATGTGTTACAAAGCCTGACCAATATGTGGGTGTTGATTAATAACTAGCTGATAAAACAACATATTTGCCAATATTGGTTCATTCAAAGGGGGTAAAGTTGCTGTAAAAGGTGAACAAAGGGGATATTTACCCTTTCATCCCCCGTTAAACTGCCCACTGTATCTACGATTGTCAATAAATGTGCTGAACTAAATGGAAATAACTCAAAAGTGCATGAGTGATTATACTATAGTTGCTCTCCAGGATCGTCTGAAACTCCTTCGCTCTCTCCCACTTTGTCTCATCTGTTCCTCCCGATATCTGCTTAGTATCTCTGAAATCTTTCCCTTTTAGGCTTTCAAATCTCCCCCTCTCCCTTCAGCCCCGTCCTCTATCGTCTCTGCGAAACAGATTGTGAAAGGCCACTGGCTCGCTGTTAAAAGGGAATCGCCGGCTTGGAAAAGAAACACAACGGGAGATCAAGGAAAGAGGGATGGGAGCATTAAAGGAGAATCACATGGACGGGTCGATGACAGACTGGCCTGAATTATGAAAGAGAAGATGAAATCTGGGGTGGGTTGGGGATGAAGAGTTAGAAAAAGGAGCTGAGAACGAGGAAAGGTATGAAGGGAGGAGGGAGAAAGGGTTAAGGGAGGTAAAAGACAGAGAGGAGGGGAGACAAAGGGGGTGAGGAAGGTTAGAGGGAGGGCGAAACCCTTTGAACGGGAAAGGTTTCGTGAAGAGAATCCCATCGGCCGGTCGTTCACGCCGATGTGAATTTTATACGCATTTCTGAGGCTGGTTCATTGGCCGAGAAAAATGTCGATTTGGACCAGTCCAGGGCTTTATATAACGGCGGACAAGAGAGTGTGTTTTCGGAGGGGGAAGACGGGGAGTTGGAGGGTCAGGGAGAGGTTCATATCCTCGTAAGGTGGTGTAAGCCAGAAACCAGAGGAGGGGGCAGTTGCGGGGTTGGGTGAAACCACCTTTTAATGAAAGGACAAGAGCTTGATCCACTGAAGGACTCCTGAGCTGTAGAGTACTCCCCACGTTTACTGAAGGAAAAGGGTTCGCTCACACTGACGGGTCAGTTTCGGTAGGTTGTGGAGGCCGTTGTGGGTTGTAGGTTTCTCTTTCTCATTCTTCTTCTTGTTTTAATTGGCAGTTTTTTCATGCAAGAGTCTGAAACACACTGTGTGCAAGAACACAACAGCACCAAACCATGTTTACGCACAACGCAAGACAGGTTTTAATGCTATGATTCAGGCTTTTTGAGGTGGAGCATATCCATAGATTGTGTTCCCAACAGTAGATGGCGGTCAGTTTGAAGAAGCTAAGCTAAGCTAGCTAGCAAAACAAGTTGTAGCCACTAAATTAGCTCAATATTTTATTATATTTATATTATTATATTTAGAATATTTTCACTGGTGTCTGACAGGGAACCGGCCTGGAGCTCTTTTCAAATCCACCAGACTCCTTTGATAAAAACATGATTTTTAGTTTTGTAGAAGATCAGCGGTTGCTGGTCCACCGCTGCGTCGATTGGTGACTTTGTGTCATTGTGTGATTTTGGTGAATCCGGATTAACCATTAAAGACACAAAAGTCACACAATAACGCAAAGAAACCGATAAAGGCAGCAGTGGACCACCAACTCCAGTGTTGCTCCAGTGCTCTGTAAAATTACTGTTTTTGCGAATGGAGTCTGGGTGATTTGAAGAACGCATAGATGTCGTCCTCAGTTTCCAAATGGAAAGGATTGTGTGACGGTGAGGTGAATCAATTAAAATGTCAAAATACGGTACGTCTGCTGCTTCTCCAAACTGGGGGCATGTCCTCTGCAGGTAACGCACTGATTGTGGATAAACACCTGACTCAACCCCACTTCAAAACACCCCAAAACCACCCGTCTGAACGACTCAGCGCAGAGGAAGTGAATGAAAACAAGAAAAATCCCTTTTAGCGAGGTGTTTAATATTTCCAAGCAGCAGTTTGTTCTGGGCCGCTCATAGGTGTGAAATATGCCTTTGAATCGAAGCGATGGTTGTCAGGTTTCCCCGGGCGAAACAACTCAAAGGGTCAGTCTCATTCCTAACCTTGAAGCTATTAAAGTGGAGAAATTAAGGGGAAGTGTAGTTCAGCCAGATCTTAAGTTTAAAGTTTAAGGGTTTTAAGGAGTATTTTTTCCCTGATGACTAACCGAGATTCCTCGCAGGGATGTCCAAAAAGGTCCTTCTGTGAGAATTTGGCAGGCGCCCCGGCGTTAACATTTGTTAGCAATGCTAGTCCGAGCCAACGGGGAACTAAAACCAATTCTCTCAAAATTACATGCAAGCCGTCCCACTCCGGCTCCATAAGCTGCAGTAAGAACAGAGCAGTTTGGACGGATTCGTGTTTCATTTTAACAGAAGTGGTATGTGCGGAGGGACGAGCGCTGCCAGCATCTTCAAACCAAAACCCCCTTTTTTCCTTTTCAATCAGGTGAAAGTTTGTCATCGATACAGTTTCGAGGAACCGCCCCCGAGCCCTGTCTTAAGGTTCAAAATCTCATCTTCATGGTGATCAACTTTAATCTGAAGATCATGGAGGAAAGATGCACGTACTCACGCTTCATTTCCGCTTGTTTTGTTTTCTGCCTTTGAAGCTCTGGATGCTCTCAAACATCTTGAGGTTCAGGCCGATCAGCGGCGGCTGCTGATTGCGTTATTGCAGCATGTGTGTTCAGTGAAACTTTATGTTGCAACGCTTTCGCCAACACTGGACGCTTAATCAGTTTCATGCAGACGTCTGAGGCTGTTTAACTTTAGGGTGTTTAAGGTCGCACAAAACTTACTCGGAAATACAAATGGTGACCAGGAGATGTTTAATTACATGCCTCCTCCTCCATGTTTTCCCACGCGCACCTCATGTTTCATTCACTGGAAGAAAAACGCGTAAACTGCTATAATATTTAGATTTTTGCGTTGAAATGTCCGTAATTATTCCAATTCTCTTACGTTCTGACTCTATCCAAGTTCCCTTTATAGGAGCAGACGATGCAAACGAGGTGGAAAAGTCGCCAGTGGTTGATTTAATAAGTGAGATGTCAAGATTTTAAATATTTATTATTCATAATGTAAAGTGGAGCTTAGAGTTGGACGCATGAGCTGCTGAAAGTTGCATCATGGGAAATGTAGGCTCCAGTGTTTTCTAAGTTGACCCACAGTCACAGTGTTGACCTGTTTTAACCTCCGCCTTTCGTCACTTTTTTAGTTATAATTATAGTTTTTATCTTAGTTTTAGTTGATATTTACTCAAGTCTTTTCTCTTAATTCGCTCGTCAATGAAAAACAGGTTTTTTTTGACAAACATTCATCGTCGTAGGTCTTTTTTGTGAACTTAACGGTGCAAATCGAGATGGAAACGTTTCATTTTGACCAGTCTTACTTCACTTTACTTCATTTGTTAAGACTTAAGCCCCTCATCTTTGTTCATGTGCGACACTAAATTGGCTGATTCGGCCTTTAAAATGCACTTATTAAGCTACTCAGACATTATCTTGAAATATAACACGATGTATTTGATGAACAGACTGATAATGAACTGTGATTTTAGCTATTTTAATAACTAATTAAGCAAAAACACCAAAGACACTGCTGTTCTCTGTTTCATATTATTGTAGATTGAGAATCTTCAGTGTATGTATGACACTTTATAGATAATTGAATCAAAATACACCAAATACAACATAGTTTTTCATAGTAAAATGTTATTTTCTATCTCTATTCAACAGTAATAATGATCTGAACATTAGGTTTGCTGATTCGTTGTTTAAACTTGTGTTTCCGTCTATAGAAACTTTGATTTTAGACTAATGTGGAACCACTCAGGACACAGAAATTTAACATTTCAGCCTGTTTTTTGTCGTTGTTGCTGATGAAATGTGTGCAGTGGAGCAAAAACTCATTTTTTCCTGGTGTTAAACGGCCTAAATGTGTTTATAAGACACTTGTTGTGTGTCATACAATCAGAGCGAATAGGATCTCAAGTCCACGTCTTCACATCTAATTACTAATGTGTCGCAAACAACTTGAAAGAAAACAAGATTCACGATGTTTAATTTAATAAAACGGATAAATATAATAATTAAAAGAGGATGCACAGAGCTCTCATTTGGATCCACTCATTCAAATGTGAAAGGGCTTTTAATAAAGCAGGAAAGTGGACACAGATGGAAGCTGCAGCGTCGAGTCAAACCAAAGTATATTTCAATTCTCCAACATGTCCTTCCCCAAAACTTCCTGTCTGGCTTCGAATGAACAGTATCAAGTCCCAAACCACCTACCGGGAGTGCCAGAGCCGGCCGGATCATGTTCTGAGCTTGTTTAGCTTCAGTTAACCGCGCAGGCACGTGGTTGGACAAAACGTCTCCAGCGACAGATCGCTTGTTTAGCGTCCCACAAACAGCCAAATAAACAAACGTGGCAGAGGGAAATAAACCGCTGTCTGTCCTCCTGTCCGTTCGCTCCGAGACACAAAAGGGAAACAGTGTCGGCATCTGGTTGTTGTGTCTCGCTTGTTTGACCAAACACAAAATGTCTGCTCTGGTTTTTGTGTTTTCTCTTTGAATGGTCTTTGAGGGCTGGAACACGCCCTACCTGTCAAGAAACTTGTAAACCTTCAGCTGAAATGAGGTTTTACTGCACCAGCGACGGCAGACATAGTGCATTTGTGTCGGAAAGAAACAACTCTAACCGTGTTTGGAGCAGGGTACGGAGGAAAAAAACATGAAATATTGCATTTATAATATTTCTCAAGATGACATCTAATTAGAATTAATGAATAAACTCATAAAGCCAAAGGAAAATCACAGCTAAAGGTAAAAATATCCAACAATTAGGAAACGAAATAGAATCATAATGTCTCTTTTTGATCGTCAAAGCTAGTGCTTACATTACCCACAATGCAACTCGACCACTGTTAAATCATTGGGAGATATGCACGTGTTATGCTAGTAGCGGTTAACGTAGAAGCTCTTAGCTCTTGTCGTCTTTATCCGCGACTGATCGGCGATGACTCATGGACATCGCTTGAGGCAATCCACAGTGCAGAGATGCTTTGAGCTAAATGCTACGCCATCATGCTAAAAGGCTCACAACGGCAATGCTAAGATGCTAATATTTAGCAGCTACAATGTTACGCACTTTAGTTTAGCGTGTTTAGCATGCAAACGCTTGCTAATTAGCGCTAAAGCTAATGGCAATGTGCTGAAATTGACTTGAATCTAAACTTCTGACTCATTGATGGCGTTTTTCATGCACCACATTTCACTGCAACTTATGCAACAGTTGTTCAGGTGTTTCAGTCTGCAACAAGGTTGACCAACTGACCAACAAACAGACTGAGGTCGAGTGGAAACTGGGTAAAATGTCCCATCGACTTCACGTTTTGGTGGATGACCCAGGCTGCTGTGTTGTGAATGAATGTACACAATGACTAGTTGTTCCCTCTCACTCTGTCTCCTGCTGCGTCTTTATCGCTGTTTCACTCAGTCACATCATCAGCTCTGTGTGTGTGTGTGTGTGTGTGTGTGTGTGTTTCATTCAGGGGACTGTATAATTACAGTCTATTTCCTGACTCTCCTCTGTTCGGATAGGAGGTAACAGCAGGTAGGAAGAGAGGCTGACACCACTAATTTCCATCTGGAACCCTTCCTCTGTGTGTGTGTGTGTGTGTGTGTGTGTGTGTGTGTGCGCGCGCATTATAAGATCTCAGCAGAAACTACAAATTGACCCAATTAGCCTGAGTTCAGAGCATTTAGACGGTTACCATCACACATCTTTATCCCTGCGGGGTGTGTTTGACTGTGTGAGAGTGTCTTTTTCCTGAGTCATGCTGAGGTTTGTCTTCTCTGTGGCTCCGGTTTTCCTCTTCCTCCTCCTCTGTTTGACCTTTTTCCTACTAACAACCCTTATTTAATCCGTCTCCGGTCCACATTAAGACACTGGGACTGAGAGGGAGTTTAAAGACTAGCTGAAAGTCCTCCTTAAAGACTGGGGACTCCACCTTAAAACACAGCAGCTACTAATCAACCTAACCGGTGTTAATTATGTCTTGAAGACATGTAAGTGACATGGAAACAAACTGTGGTTGGTCTTTTTAGATGTATTACAAGAAAGAGTAACCAATGGGAGCCAGGGCTGAAACCATGCCAACTTCTGTATGATGGCTGCGTTGCCATGGAAACCAAAGTGTCTTTTGCATTTTGCATTTGTTTCCTTAAATTCCTAAAATAAAACAATATTTCATGTACTGATGACAGGGAACAGCGATTTGAGATGATGATGACTGTCTAGGACCAGGACTTTGACTCTGGAGGGTGGTTCGAAGGGGGAGGGGGACTGGAGGTGGTCTGGGTGGGCTCATTCCCAAGACGCCAAGAGCCAAACCCAGCAGGAAAACCACCTCAGTGCTGTACTTCCTGTCATCAAACTGGCCTCCATCGGTCTGGGAGGCTCACCGCGAGGCTGCTGAGCTGCACAGCTATTAGCAGGCTAATAGCTGTGCAGCTACAATTAGCCGCAGCAATGATGGCTTCATTTACACTGTGATATATATTTATATTAGCATTTTATAGCATATTGCAATGCCCTATTTGTATAGTTTATAAGCTTAAATTATATAAACGCAAGTTAAACTGAAAGATGGAGCTATTTTAATGGGTTTCCCTGCTGGAAAAACCAGCTTAGAACAACCAGGCTGGTCAGGCTGGTCAACCGGCTAAACCAGCTCAGGCTGGGCTGGTTAGCTGGTTTAGAGGGGTTTTGGACACTTTAGCTGGTCAGGGTAGCTGGTTAAGTTGGTCATTGCTGGACAATTGGCTGGTCACAGTTGGTCTAGCTGGTCTAGCTGGCATACCAGCTACACCACCCTGCGACCAGCTTAACCAGCCAGCTCAACCAGCTTAACCATCTAAGTACCAGCTACCAACCTTAGCTGGTTTAAGCTGGTTTTTCCAGCAGGGTTTACAGATTATTTGAGTGTAGCCAATGAGTCATTTCCCATTTTCTCCCAGCGTCAGACCACAGACGCCTTCGTTGCTGGTTGTACTTTTACATCTAAAACACACAAACAGGAAGTGGACTGTAGGGAAACACACACACACACACACACACACAGAGTCATCGGTGTCATCTTGGCTTATAAAATATATGTGTGTGTGTTGTGTGCCAAGAGAGTTTAACACCCCCACAAGTGTGTTAAAACGGATATGAAATCACCACACACACACACACACACACACACACAGACACTGGAAGCACTGGCTAGCCTGGACACATTGGAGCATCCGTGTCTCCCTGTGGGAAAATACTAGAGACACACACACACACACACACACACACACACACACACACACACAGTTTGAATATGAGTATTGGGAAACAGAGCGAGACATCTGCCCGGCAGATTTCTATTGTTTCTTTTCCGAACCCGTCTTTCATCCTTCCCCTCGTCCTCTCCGCTGTTCATCTGAAGAACATCAAGAGCCGGTTCATGGAAATGTCACGGAGAGATCCCAGCGTTAAGAAGCACGGCTACTGATGAATGTACCACTGATTCACCCACATGATTTATTAGGGTTACAGTAAAAACACACAGCGGTCATCATTTAGCCGTAAGTGAACGATCACGAGTCTGACTGTGTGAAGCCAAAACATCCTTTTTGTCCCTTTTAGCGCGAAGACGACGTTTTCCCATGATTCCCATGAAACACAGCTGCTCCCGTCCGTCATGGTCGGAGCGAGCGAGAGTAACCCGACCAGCCGAGATCCAGATATGTTGCACGTGTTTGTTTTAACTGCATTTTGCAACGTGTTTGTGTTCCCTGGTCGTCAGATGTGCTCAGCGTCCGTTTACATCTCAGCGTGTTGCCTTTATGTTCGGTTGCCTTTACATTACGGGCCAAGTTGTCTATGTGCGATTCTGAAAAACACGCACGTGCATATGCTGCATTGTGTTCAGCGTGTTTGGGGACACGTTGCAGTTGCTTTGATGGGCCGATTAGCCGAAATTAGCCGAAACATCTGAGTTCATTTGCCGCTTTAGACGAGCTGCAGGTCAGGAAGGCCACAGTGAGGCTCGGCTAAAGAGCTTAGGGTGTTGCTTGTGTTGTGTTGCATTAACGTTTTATTGCAAGCAACAACGGAAAAAGGACACAAGCAAAACAAAAAGTCACTGAACGCAATTAGATTATGAACTGAGATGTGTTTTGAGATCTGCATTAATCTGAATTCTTGAGTTTCATCGGTGTCTGCATTTCAAACCAGCTGAATCAACTTCATTTGTGTTGTTAGAGTAAAACATAAAATATGTGTTTTTACTACAGTGGCAGGGTTGTTTATTAGCAGTGTTGATGTTGGGGTGGTGGACGGATGTGTAACATGTACACTAACCACGCATTCACCCCAGTTTATTTGCAATAACTTTGAATTTTCTCCCTCAGACTTGACCAAAACACAGTTTCCATGTGCAGATATCGCAGAAAACGAGGATCGCTGGTGATGAAGCTGACACTTGCATCTCACTGTGTTTTCTCGCTGCTGGTTATGCTGCATTCACATATGATTGGCATTGATTTACACTGAATTTACATTAAATTCAATCCACATGTTTGCAAAATAGCCATAATGCATCCCCCTCGTTCACCTGCTGTCCCCTAGTATCAGAGAGAGCGCTGTTCATGGTGCTGAAGCAGCTGATGCAAATGTAACTGCAACTCTGTCAGTGTTGTATCTATAATATTCTCTAAACTACAGACTATAAATATGAACTTTTATATTATATCTTAGTCTTTATACTCTATAGAATTTAGTTAGCTGCATGATCAACGTGTCAAGAGACAAGTGATGTAGTCGTGGAAGAGCGAGAGGATCGTAGAGACACACTGCTGCCTATAATATCCTGAAAATAGGTTTATGATCATTCAGGAGCGTCTGTGCTGCTGAAACACAGCAAAACATGTCTTTATTAGAACATAAATGATATTTTGTACTAGATCATAGCCAAGATACTCGACAGGTGGCAACATGTAGTTATGAAAGAGCGAGAGGATCGAAGAGACACCTGCTGTAATCCTATTATCATTGAAGAGGCATCCATGCTGCTTTAAATACATCAAAACATGTCTCTGACATTATTTTTTAGTGCAGACATGATTACAGATCTGGTCTTTATGTTAGGGTTATGGTTTGGGCTGTGTTTTATTGACAATAATGGTGCAATGATTCAAGAAAGATTGGGCCCTAAGTTCAAAACTGATTCAGCTCTTGAAGGCTGACAGATGCATTTAGTGTCATGTAGTAGTCTGATTGTGAACAGATGAAGCCCAGGTTTGCATTTTTCCTTGTTTGAATTCTAAATGTATTAATAGTCCACACTGGTTTCGCCGTTAAATGAGATAATTGAGATGCACCGGTTGCTCAGACGGTTGAGGCTGTTGGTGCCTCCGGCCATTCAGATCCCAGCCCTTGTCTCTCTCGCTGCTCCTATCTGTCAGTCAAACAGAAAAAAGTCCCACAAAACTCAACCACCGGGCCTGAACGGTGTCCAGAGAAACAAACATCCCCTCGCAGCAGGTAACCGTAACTCACCAAACTCGAGTCTGGCTGTAGTTTGCGGCCGTATTGTGGTTTGTCTCAGCTCGGCATTTGTTTGTTTTATGCGCACATAGCAAGAAAAACCAGAATTCATGCATATTGATGAATATGATCCAGCTGCTGCGCCTCGCCTCTGATCCCCTCCCCACCACCACAACCCACCTTCAAAATAAAAGCACCCCGTGGAGCACTTAAGGACGGCGATGACAAGAGAGCGCAGCGTTTGTAGTGAAGCTGGAAAGTGATTTAAAGCTCTAATGTTCTTTACCTGTTTATATCATCAGAGGAAAGAAGGTTTAGATGTTCAGGAAAAGTATCTGAGTGTAGGCTTGTTTTCATTTGCATCTTCCTTTCTTCCTCTTTCCACACTTTGCTAATTAAAAATGCTAATCGCTAGCTCCTTTGCTCTTCATTAGACGGTGTGCTGAGCCCTAATAACCCTCTGATTTCCGATACAAACTCTCCGCTGACACCGAAACAACCTGCATTTCCAATCACAAGCTGAGATCCAGCCGTCTCTTGTCCAACCTCGTTATTAACCGGCACACACAAACGATTCGCGCACAGCGCCGGTCCAAAGGCGATGTTCAAGCCTAAGTGTGGAGACGCTCGCCAGCCCATGCACAAGCTCAGCCTCTCCGGGGGTGAAATCAGAACATTTGGCTGCACAATAGACAGACTCCCAGCTCTGTTGTCTTGATACGTTGATGTTTTACTGGTTTACTGGTACAAACACACACACACACACAGTCAATTATTTTGATGATTTACTGGTAAGGCTCCGGGTTGGTGTTGCTGGAGAAATATTTGACAGCAAATAAACACGTGTTTCATCTACAAAGAATGGCCCGCAGCGGCCTGCGTGTTACCACTGTGAAAGATCGTCTTTGTTCCGATGCTCGTGGAAACATTGTGGCTGCACTTAAGACATTATGCTCGTTAAGTTTCCACAGCGTGTCTCCCAGAAGACAGTCAGATAGATACAATTATGTCATATTATCTCTGAACACTGTTCTGCTGAGCTTAGATGATGTAGAGCTACGAGATAAAAGATTAGCACCACCCCAACGAGATGCATGGGTAAAATGCTTTGCTATTAATTATCTATATGTGTTAATTATACATATATATTATTTACATTTAATACATGCATGTTGCCGCTAGTGTGTCCGTGTCATTGCGTGTTTTCTCTCTCCGGCTTTAAACTTTGCCCAAAGATGCCGCAGTCAATGCAACTTAAAGCATTGTGTTTGTTGCCCTGTCACGTCGTTGTTGTTACCGTGGTTACAGCCTAACTGTTTGTCATGATCATGCATCACAGGGCGCCTGGTAGATGGCCGCCAGTGTCGTCAGCACCACTAGATTTTCATTTAAAAGAAGCTGAAGCACCACTTCAAGCAGCAACCGCTCTGTCGGCCTCGGGTTGGGCGTCCACACTCTCCTGCTTCAGTGTGTTTCCTGTTTCTAGTTACGTGTTAGCTCGCAACTGCTGTTTTAACCAAACTCTAACATCTAACAGCCCCCACAAGATGATTTCCTGAAGCCCGTGTTCTTCCACCTGATTTGAATTCTGTTTGGCTGAGATTACAAACCCCAGAGCTCCCGCCAAGCTCGGATCCCTCGCTGCAAGCTACCTTGTTAAGCACCGGCTGCAGTGTCAAAGCTGCGAATCTACAGCTTCACTAGTGTCACTGTCGCCAAATCCAACAAGGATTTGTGCTGCTGCAGTCACAAAAATACGACGCCACGCACCCAGGCTGTGCCAGGATGCAGAACCCGAGCTTCAACACGAACACTTCAGGTGGTTTGTGCCGAGTTTCCTCCCTCAGGTGCCTCAGATGGATGAATTCACGGTGCACAACCTTGCAAAACACTGTAGCCCTTCCACTGCTGACTGGTGCGACCAAGGTTTTGCTCTTGAGTCACTGCTCTATGAAACTCAGCATGCTTGCAGCTTTAGCTAGCGCCTCCTCCTGCATGCTTGATACCTGGCCGTGCTTTGAGAAACAGCAGGCACAGCCCCACAACAATCCGATGTCGCCATGAACCTCAACAAAATCAAGAACGAGCCGAACGAGTCATTAGCAGCTCCTGTTTGACGCGTCCACATCCTGTGGTTCTGCAGTTATGTAAGACGCGACCTCTTCTCTGCAAATTCTCTGCAGGTTTATTCACGTTTATGATCGGAGATGACGATCATCTGAGTAAGAGTGAGTCTCAAATCTTGTGTTTCAGGTGTGCAAGTCCAGATCTGGCTTTGTGACTCACAGAGGGAGCAAACTCTATGAAGAGAGCTGTGCGTCATGGTCAAGCCGCTGACTTGAAGTAAATCCACTTCCTGTTGTATCTGTTGCAGTTTTAGGTTTATATAAGGTAAATCCCCCAACCCAGCAGACTGTATATGTCATTTATCTGCATATACACGCCTCCATACGTCTGCTATGGAGCATAAATGTGTTATTTTAAGCTGATAAACACAGAAATGTTAATTATTTATTAGATTTCCTCTTGTATTTGGAGCTTTAATGCCTCTAACTCTGTCCTGAGAGACAGTTTTACTCAGGTATTGTTGTATTTTATCACATTTACTCTTAGAAACAGGATGTAATACAGGCCTGTGGTGGGTTTTAGGGTCTCATTGTCTTTTATTTTTACAAAAACGATACAGGAGAGAGCAAATTTTCATTTTCTCTTTCACTTTAGTACAGTTTTGACTGTTATTTGGACTGTGAGACGAGCCTGTGACACATTTTAGGAGGTAGTTTCCCAGAGTTAATCGCTGTACGCGGTGGCGGGGAGGCGACGGCTGTTTGAGTGGGAACGGGGTCAATTAGTGAACTTGAACTCCAGAGGTCGCCGAGGGAGGGTTCATGACCTCTGAGG
The DNA here is from genome assembly GCA_008933995.1 of Datnioides undecimradiatus. Classification (NCBI taxonomy): domain Eukaryota; kingdom Metazoa; phylum Chordata; class Actinopteri; order Lobotiformes; family Datnioididae; genus Datnioides; species Datnioides undecimradiatus. The sequence continues at coordinate 804,435 of WARS01000063.1, read as the reverse complement.
GAGGTCGCGACCTCGCCGTTTACTCAACCTGGAAGACGCACACACACACACACACACAAGCCCGAGCACTCACACCAACGCCACAGCACAGAGGTCAAAGTTCACGGGTTAACTAAGGGAACTAACAGCAACTGGAGGCGGCGAGGGAGCGAGGAGAGAGAGAGAGAGAGAGAGAGAGGAGATCTGTAACCTGCATCTGGCCTCCAGATGGTTTGTGAGTCATCCCTGGGTTAGACACACACACACACACACACACACACACACACGTACAACACGTAACACACCTACACACACACACATATAGAGGAGCAGCTTTGGCTTCCCCTGCTGAGACTAGATCATTCCCAGGTTGGGTCGATCGGGGGGTAAACTTGACACCTGACTCTCTCTCTCTCTCTCTTACACACACACGTATACACACACACACACACACACATATTCCCATACTCTCCTTGCAAACAAACACGACTGTACTGTTGCACACAAACGCAGTCAAGACACATGCTCCTTTTGCACAAATCACAGACCGAGCACTCGCACGCACAACACACACAACACACACGTATGGAAAAACACCTGAGTCACTCGGCTGCCAGCAGAGTTCACGCTGAGGGTGCTGTGTAAGAGTGATACTCGGAGGTGTCAGAGCGAGGATGAACAAAGAGCGGGTGATATATGTGCAGAATATATGAAAAGATGGAATAAATATAAATATATGGGATTAATATAGAAAGCTCGGAGGGATGAAGGAGGGATTAGATGGGCTGAGTCTTGGCCCGGACGCTTTCCCTCTCGCAGTTCAGACTCCACCGGGAAAGATTTCATCACATTTGCTGCAAAATGATATTTGTGCTACTGAGCAAGCAGAGACGGGAAGCCACAGCCGCACTGATAAGACGAGCGCTCCTTCCAGTTCGCGAGCTCCTGCCCGAGGTCAGATGGTTTGACTGATTGTCCTTAACAACGTCGGCCATCTTATCTGAGCTGCCGCCGCCACTGGGGAGGCTCGGCGACGAATGTAGGGAGAGTTCAAGACGATATGCGACTTGCTGGAAAGGAGGATTTATCTGTCCTTTGTAGCTCTGTTCACATTTTGCATTTTAATTACCATGGCAACAGGATTTAACGAGTCCTCTGTGATGCATATTCCCAACCCAACCTGTTACTGATTGATGCACGGTTGCATACAAACGCAAAGATCAGCCTAGATTACCTGCAAATTCACCTGAACCCCCCCTTAAACTCATGATTTGCATGAAATCACTTCCTGTAACTTAATTAGCATCTGCTTCATGATGGAGACGAGACTTCATTTCCACCCAAATGCCAACAAATCCAGCCTTCGCACTTCACCCCCACATCGCTGTAAATGTTAAATTACCAGCTTTACGTTGAACAAACCTGATTCAAGTCAGTTCTGAGGGGAAAAACCTGCAAAAGCCCTGATATTTACTGATCGTACAATCAATTAATGCACTTAGCAGTGCAAAGACGTTCGCCTTGTGATGACTGACGCACAATCTGTGCATTGCCCGTGTTGATCTGTTACCATCCTGTAGGTTTTACCTACAGAAGAACAAACTTGCAGCTTACTGATCCAACCTTTTATCCTCTGTGGGCATGAGGTAAACCGCCCGAGACATGAAACTGAACCCGGATGCAAGTAAAAGCATCAGGGTACTGATCTGTCCCACATCAGAAAACATGCATGAACACAACCCTTAAAATAAACGTCCAGCACTGACGATGACTTCTTACTAAAGCCTCACATTAACAAAACCTCTCTCAACGAGCAACAAGCTGGTAGACTAAATAAAAAAAAAAGGTTTGTTTATGGTGCATGAAACATATTGTGCCCACTTGTATCAGTGGGACAAATCTGCAGCAAACAGGGCAGATTGAATCAGCGAGGAGCACGAAGCGGTGTTGAAACCCGAACTGGCACTTTGTTTTCCCTGCAGATCTGCAGATGTTTATGGCTGCATAACAAACCGGTGAAGGAGGCCGCAAAGGACGCAACGGGTCACAAACATCAATATGTTGGTTTTTTCTTCCTGTGCCTTGATGAACTGAAAACAACCTCATGACTAATCAGCTTTGAACTGTGATCATTTGATTATGAGAGACTGGATCGGATCCTGTAGTCGTCACCAGAGCTTTAAGAGACGTCTGACACATAAAACGTGATGGTTGTTTTAATAAATTAAAGAAGTTGTTTATTGTTGTCGTTATAATTCAAAAAACACTTGCTCTCTTTATTGCCAAGGGTTATATGAGAAGATTGGTGCCACTCTTGTGTCTGTGCGCTAAACATGAGGCTGGAACCAGAGGACGATTAGCTTGGATTAGCATAAACAGGAAACAGCTAGCCTGCCTCTGTACAAAAACAGTTAGCCAACCACTCCTAATGCTAACTAATGCTAACAAATCAGAGCTTTTTGTTTAATCCGCACACAAAGACAAATGTAAAAACGACAAGTTGTGGTTTTACAGGAAGTTAGCATGCTAGTTACCGCGTGTAAGCTAAACTAATCCCCTGCTAGCTGTAGCTTTATAGTTGACAGACACAAGACAGGCATCGATCATCTCATCTAGCTCTGAGCAAGAGGCCTAAATATCCTAAAAATGTCACAGTATTCACTCAAATTAAATGAATAAATCACAAAAATCGGATTTTAATGGTGTAATTTTGCTTTTCTTTGCTAGTTTTGAGAAAAGGAAGAGCTCCTGAAAGATAACTGCAGGTTAAAAGCCACAAAGCGTGCATGTTATTCAATATTCTCTGTGCACTTGTGAAAGATTGTGATTTTTCTTTTGCATCTCAGGGCCACCGTAGTCGATGCTTGTGCCACTTCCTGCCTCCAGCTGTGTTGAACCTCCCGCATGGAGCTACAGGCTGTTTTTGGATAAAATGGAAATTCAGAAGATGCAGGATCATTTCAGAGCTTCATTATAAAGCTGCTTTTGAAAATTATGGCATTCACATTTAATCTTCTTCTTCTTCTTCTTCTTCTACCACTTGTTTTCTTCTTCTGTGGTTGGAACAGCTGGAGTCGTCCGGGTGAAGCAAAGGCCAAAAGGTTGCAGAGAATGAGCGCGTTTGTCTGGCAGGTGAATCTGTGACTCTGCAGCCGTTTACAATAAAACCAGGGAGATAAAAGATGAGATGTTATCTGGTGACTCCACACACACAGCAGAGAGATAGAGGATGGCGGTGGAGGTCACAACCTGTGATGTCTTCCTGAAACTCTCGTGAGGCCTGGATGTTTTGGTGTTTTCGGCGCTGATGCTCACATGTTTTTTCCGTAGCGATGAACTTGTTCTATGTAAACACGTGCGAAAGCCGGTGTGACACAGAGATGTTTTGTGCTGTTTTTGTCCTGTTTTGGCGTCCACCATGTTTCGTCTGCCAGCAAGGTGTGTGTGTGTGTGTGTGTGTGTGTGTGGGCGGTGTGCAGACGAAAGCAGATCCAGCGAGCTGCAAGCTGCTGCTGCTGCATGAGTGTGTGTTTGTGAGAAGACTGTAAAATACAAATATGCTGCAGATCAAAGTATGAGTGCTCTGTGTTTGTCTAAGTGTATATGAATGTGTGTGTGTGTGTGTGTGTGTGTGTGTGTGTGTGTGTCCCTTGGCCTCTGCAAGCCCTCGGTCTCCCGCTTGATTTCATTTCCATATGCTTGTCTCTGATGGTGTGTGTGTGTGTGTGTGTGTGTGTGTGTATTCATGTGACGGTCAGAGTCAGAAATAAAGCACTCATTAGAAAAATATTCCACTCGAGCAGAGCAAAAGAAAACACACTGCAGATTTATATAGACTGCACACACACACACACACACACACACACACACACACACGTGCAAAGGCGCACGCACACACTGCAGGCAGGCAGTGTAATGTGGAATATAAGATTTACCGTCGCCTTGGGGAATCAAGAAGAAGAAACTTTTTAGATTTGGAACAAAAACCTGAGTTTTACCTCCGATCACTAAATCTCCTCGCTGTCTTCTTTCCCCTTAATCCCATTTTTCTTCTTCTCTTCCTGTAAATCCTGCGGTTTTCTCCATCCTTACCTCCTGTCTCATTGGCGGACGTTGACCTCACAGCTTCTCCTCCTTCGGTCATCGGCCAGTTTGCTCCCGGCGTCCCCAGTTTACGCCGCTCACTCGCTAATCTGCAGGTTTCTGCACTTTACCCTTTGTAGTTCCACGTGTTTCAGCCTTTAAACCTCTTTTCACCTCTTAAACTGTTTGTTTTTTCAGTGTCTGGTATGAAAAGCATCTTCCAAAATGTCTGAGTATGCTTCTCCACCGCAGTTAACGTGCATCTTTATTACTTTATTATAAAAGAACATGCTGTTTTAGTGAAATGACCAAAAATGGAAATCTCTGAGGAGAATACCAGCTCCCCTGTTTGATGCCTTACAAATGCATGAGTGTGACAGCTCTGCTCTTTTTGTTCTTCGCAGGTTATAATCCTAAAATAAACTAAATCACATCATGTTTCTTTGCATGATGTCATTGCAGGTTTGAAATCCCTGCAGCTGAAGAACCGCCTCGTGCCGACGGACAAAAGGTATGTGTGTTTTGTTTTTAAGTCAGAAATCTTGATCAATCCCAAAGTTTCATACCTGTCTGGCACCTAGCATTAGCAACACATGTTCTCTTGCAACACATAAGTCGCTAACTGTCGCTAACATTAGCTGTTTGTTGCAAGTTTTTGTTTTTTATGGAGTTGGAAGTGATTCATTCCTGCGTGTTGAATAAGACGTGTGCATTTTGCAGTTTGCTCGCTGGTTTTTGCACCACATGTTACCGCTTTGGCTGTTAGCGTTAGCATTAGCATTGGTGTTAACACGTGGCTTGTTTTGAGCATCGGCCCAGATATTAAATATTTAAATACTTTGATATGATACATGATTAATGGCTTTAAATGATGTCAGCTATAAGACAAGCAGCTTTAGCTAGTTGCTAACAGCTAGTGAAGCAGCTAAACGTTCTTATAAGAGGGTCGGTGGAGATGAAAACAGAGCTAGAAGAAGCACGAACTGACCTTACAGTTTGAAATGAATGCAAATGTTGTTCTGCGTCTGTTACACGTGGAAACTGGTTGCAAACACAGTCATCATAACTGTTTACATGATGTGCAGCTCGCAGTGGAGTTCTGCCTCCAAACGTCTCATGAAACGAATTTATCCTGCGTTAATTTTCATTAACGCCTCGCTGGAAATGACAAATTTGCCTCGGTGTGGTTTCTGAATATAAGTTCCAGCCCCTCCGCCCTGAATCCCTCCGTCCCGCCCGCTCCTTCACCTCGCGTGTGAAGAGGCTCGTTTCTTGACGCCTCACTGTTTTGATGAACCTCATTAAAGAGTGAAAGCACATTCCTCCATCGCTTTATAGCGTTGCTGAACACATACAAACACATGAACACACACACACACATTCCCCCTGGTGTTTATCATGTTCATGTGCTTGTAAAACAGCGCTGTTGATAGAACGGGTCCACATTAACACATCATGCACACACAGTGTATACACATACATATGCATGCATGTAGACAACACACACACACACATATATACACACAGCTGCCAGTTTGCGTATCTGCGCCGGGTTCAGCGGAGGGCTTTCATGTCACGGTTTCAAACAGCCTCGCCTCACTTCGCCAAGACATCTCCGCTTAAGGAAACGCAGGTGGGCGAAATTTCTCAAATGCCTTCTCTGAAAATGCGAGCGGCGAGTTTTGCCAGTTGAGGAACAATAACAGTCGTTACCGCGAGGTAAGAGAACGGTCAGTGCAGAGGGGGGGGATTTTTAATTTCAGCTGGATGCCACATTTGGTTTTAACAGAGCAGAGAGCGGCGGTAGCTGAGCCGGTCTGACTCCGTCTTTCATGAGAAACACAATCGGGTCATGAATTACTGTGCAGCGTGGTGCTTTCCTGCAGCCAACCTCGTGAAGCCTTGTGTCAGCCTGACGACAGTTCGTTCATAATCAGATTTAGAGATCTTGAACACGGCAAACATGTGGCTGTACTCATACGTGACGTGCAATAATCACTGCAGCATATCTCCAGTGCACCTTCTGCTACACGACATTATTACTGAATGACCTGGAGTTAAAGTTACCTTGATCTGGACGTTTTGCCATCTACATAGGCAGAACCTTGGCCAATGCTTCCTCCAAATGTTAGAAGCCGATACTACACTTCAAATAATCCTTCAGGGGAGAGCATGTGCAGTCTTTTATATGGTAATTATGAGGAAATATGCCTTTAGGATGTGTCAGGTTTGGCACCAAGGATGCCGGAGAAGACCCTGAACCCTGAACTGACCCTTACCTCCATTCATTTGTTCTTGAACCGGACATTAAACCCCCTTTCCTCACTTCCCTTTGACCCTTTTAATGAAATGCATCCTGCACCATATGGACCTGCAAGACACTATTTTGCAGTTAAATGAAAGTGCACCACGTTCTTGGAGTGCAAGTTCAGCCAAAATGAGAGGAGTTTTGAGGCTTTAATGTGCTCCTCGTGTGCGAAGGATCGTCTGCTTTTTACCACCAGAGACAGAAGATGACACAAAGGGCTAATCTGTTGAGCGTCCATGGTCAGAGTGCATTAGAGGCGTTATAGAGACGTTGCACAAGCGCACACGCTGGCAAATGAATGCACATGAGGGCGTACGGGCGATGGAGTCATCTAGACATGAGTCACACGCATTAGCATACGCCGCATGCCTTTGGAGACCTGCGGGAAAACTGGCAAATGTGCAGCGGTTCAAAGACAGAAAAAGGCCAAATGAAATAAAACACGTGCAAACCCACCCACACACACACACACACACACACACACACGTGAAGGTAGCAGCTGACAACGTTCGGATATCTGCAAAATCTCTGTGGTCAGACTGTCCGTTATTAAACTACAGCTGAAGCCCGTCGAGGACCCGGGGTGGAGACAGTAACATTAACCACGGCACCAGAGGAGCCTCAGTCAAGGCTGCGCAGGATAATTTTACACTGCCAGAGAAGGTAAAGGCCTTTACTCCTCAGACTGTACTCGAGGAAACGTCGCCTGGCGTCCATTTGTACGAATTTTAAGACGACAGACGATCCTTCCCTCGCAGATGTTAGTCTTTTGAGACATTTAACTATGAATTATCATGTCAGAGCTTCTCTTCCTTTCTCCCAGCTTTTGATAGCAGCCATGTCTCTGCAACTGATCTTAAGTCATGACACTGTATTGCACCACGTGCAGAGCTACAGGGAGGCCGCCATCGTCCTTACCCATGATGCAGTGTGTCCACGAGAGCGACATGAAATAGCACAAAGAAGCATTCATACTGAGCAGTCCTGTGGTTGTTGAAGTTACAACCTTTATTAATCTGAATATAACAAAACAAAAACATAAAATGGTGAGAAAATAAAAACCTTAATTTAAATAAAAAGACTAAACAACATATTTAAGTTATTTTAACCATTACAGACGAGAATACAAAGTGATTGAGACCATCTTTTCTCTGCCTAAACACACTGACATGATATAATTTAAATTATGAAATCATTTTATTCAGGTCTTGTTGATTGCAGTATAAAATAGCATGCTGTTTACTGGAGTACAAACACTGCTTCATTAACTTTAATATGTTTCTTGCAGAGAAATAGTTAATTCACTGTTTTGCTGCAAAGGGATTTAACCCGCTAAACACCTGGGTGAGGGTGAGACTAATTCTTGGAGCAATCATTATGAATGCTAATGCTAGTAAATGCTAATTGCATTAGATAGTGTTCTAATGCAATTAAAACAATGTTCACTGCTTTTCAACTTTGCAGCAGGAGAGATTTCTAGTCCTCTCTGCTCAGCTTTTAGCCAGAAAGCTAACGTTATGCTAGCAAGATTCCGCTTCGAGTGACATCATGTTCAGTTCAAACGGCGACGCGCTGCGATTTAATCTTGTGTTTTTCATTTTCTGCTTGATTTAATTCTATAATCGCATCATCAACATCTTCAGATTCTCCAAATGTGTGGAAGGAAACTTTAAAACCACTTGTTGTAATTAGCCTCTGCAAATCGTTAGCTTAACCGTTAGCAATAAACCGTAACTTGCCGCAAACTCTGCCATGTCCCTGTTGCTACGGTTACGCATTTCGTTAGCCGGTGTATTAATTAAAAGCAGTTTGAGTGAAACTACTTCACGTGTCCATTACAAAATATAAATGTACACGCTTCACCCAAACAATGTTAGCTAACGTTAGCTCGCTCTAAATAGATCATTGTTTAACTGATTGTGTAGTCTGCACACTTTATGACTCTCTGTGCTACTGTTGCACCACGTTAGCCCACAATTGGCATTGTGTCATGTGCTGCTGTTCACGTAGACTCGCTTTAAATGTATGAGATGGATTTATTTACCCTGCCAGTATCAGATTTACACAATTTCTACATCCAATATGGGGTCGTGAAACCTTCTGGTCCCTAAAAATGGCAGCCGCTGCCCAAAATTTAGAGCGTTCCCGTTGCAGCGGATGATCTACGAGGTGCACATGGATGATTTTGGTGTCCGTGTTCTCATAACTTAACGGGTAAAATGACTAATGTGCCAGTTTCCCCCCACCAAAAACCGTCTCGGAGCGCTCCTTTGAAGCGCAGAGTGAAAAACGCCGCCGTTAGGATGTTTTATACTGTGAAAGAGAGTTTTTGTTGAGAGGTCAAGGTCAGGATTGGGTGAGAGGTAAAGGTAATCCTGATCCGCTGTCCTGACATAAAAGAGCACACACACACCTACACACACACACTAAGACTGCAGAGAGTGTGTTCTGCAGGGAGTTGAGAGTTGGTGAGGTAAAGAGGTGAAAACGACTCTGCTTCACACACACACACACACACACACACACGTATATACAGAGGTCAGTGTGAGGTAATGATGACACTGTGGGCACCATGTTCACACACACACACATACACACACACACACTACACTACACTGAGGGTCACGTTGAGGTAAAAGTTAAAGAAGATTTGGTTTTCAGTGGGAGCCCAGAGACTCATAAATACAGACCTGGAACACACAGCAGGGGGTTCACACACACACACACACACACACACACACACGCACACACACACACACACACACACAATATGTGCACACGTATGTCGTCAAAAAATAAGAATTTAGCCTTTAAAGTTACATAAACTGGAAACTAGAGCAATGAAACCAACACACACACACACACACACGCACGTAAACACAATAATTAAGGAGAAATACTTTAAAAAGTCGTTACAGGTAAGAATTTATGTGAAATGCAGCTTTGATCCTGCAACAAAACTTACACAATGAAAAACTCCAAACATGAGACTTTAACTCAGAAAAAACACATTTTTCAGTTAATTAGGGAAACATACTTGATTTGCAGAGACACTGGGAACAAATCATAAAACATATTTAAGTAATATACATGCTAACTTGTAATCTTAATTAAAACACAGCTGTTCTGGTTAGTGCAATATACTCGTGCACATTATGCTAATAAGCTGCTCATTACAGACTGAATATCTCTGTGTGCAGTTGGGTCACTTCATGTTTCTGGACACAGGAACTGTTAAAAAAAACAGTAATTTACTACATAAAAAGGTCAAATTTGCAAAAATATACAAAAATATTCATGTTGCAAAATGTTAAACATCTTCTAATGAGCTCAGATTTATGTTATAACACTACAGACCTCTAGGTTACAACCATGTTAGCATTAAAGCATGCTAATGTCACCAATAATCTTGGTCTTCCAGGTGTCAGAGACATCAAATTTGCATTTTTTTGTTAGTATGCAACAACCCTCTGCATGATTTCTAACCCCATTTGTTTAACTATAACGTTTAATCGTATGAAATCCAGAATAATGCCACTGAATAACACATTAAAACGCAGATATCGGCTAAAAGATGCACAGAAAGATGCAAAATCTGATTGAGTTGCACCACAAAAGCAGAAAAACATCCAATCCGAAGTGTATTAGGACATATATCTGGAGCGGTGTCTGGAGGTTTGTGCTGATATCTGTGCTGCACCCACCGACGGCTGACTGCTCTGTTGAATTTAAGACATTTCTTAAGTAAAATTAAAGAGCAAATTAAGATTTTAAGCTTTTAATTATGCATAAAAGTGAGGGAGGCCTCCATCTTTGTCCTAAATACCTTTTTACCAACTGTCTGTGCATGACCTGACGTGTCAAACGAGTAACTTAAAACCTGATCTGTTGTAATTAAGCTAATTATAGTCCATCCTCTGGGGGCCACGCACTGACCGTCTGTTTAAAAACCCTGTAGTTGTTGAGATATTTCATAACCTGACCGAGGCTGCCATTCTCAGAGCGACGCCACTTTAAAAAAGAAGTAGGTCTTGCACAATATCTCAGGTCTATAGTTACCGGGTTTGGGTAATTGTTTAGTTTGGGGATAATTGCTGGGAAAACAGAGGGTTGGTAGACTAAATATGTGTGTGTGGCGGGGTGGACGAGAGGGCAACGCGGGGGGCCGAGCGGCGGCGGCAGCGGGGTCTCGCAGGATCTGGAGAGTCGTAAATGTAAAATACTGTGCTGTAGTGCGAGCGTGTGCGTGTGTGTGTGTGTGTGTGTGTGTGTGTCGGTTCCGCGCAGCGAGAGGTTATCCAAACAAACCACCAGAATGTCAAGTTACGTGCCGACGATTCCTCTGTGTTTTATTGGCTGACTTCACTGAGTTACTCCTAGGTCAGCGCACACTGGGGCCGTTTGAGTGTGTGTGTGTGTGTGTGTGTGTGTGTTCACGAGTGTGTGTGCAGAGGGAGAAAGAGAGAGAGGGAACCTGCCGAGGTGAGCCTGGATATCTATTTTGGTGGGTCGGGAGAGGTTTTGTGTTTTTCTACCTGTGTGTGCGTGCGACGTGAAAATAAGCATTAAGTTACGGGGTGAGAGCGCAGATGAGGGAGGCAAGGGTCAACCGAAGAACAAGGGTTGGCCCGACACTCGCTTTGTGTGTGTGTGTGCATGTGTGTGTGTGTGCATGACACTTCGGCGTTCTCCGAATCCATAAGACCTCTTGCCCTCTCGACTAACATCTGAGAATGTGATAACTGCAGAGAATGTGAGAATATATTGGAGAGCGGATGGTTGTGAATTGGGAGAGAAACCCAACGGATGTTTCACGAGCGTATGACCTTCCAGTGACCACAGGAGAAGAAGAGGAGAGGGAAAGAGAAAGAGAAAGAGGGAGGCGGGTGCGGGGGGAAACAAAAATCACAATGAAACTGAGCTGATGTTCGTGCGCGAGCCAAGAAAAGCATCTTTTCCTCATGTTGGAGATAGAAAAACGATGCAGAGGACGAGCAGAAGAGTAGAGGAAGGCGAGCGGCGACGGCGGTGTCATGATTCGCAGACAGATGAAGTGATTTAACCGCTGACTGCACTGGTTTTGTTTCATTTTCTATGATTTTTATCTGTTTGCATCCAGGAAAAGACATAAAAAAAAGTGCATATTTATGAATGAACGGACTCGAGCGCTTGAAATAAAATGAATCCTAACAGGAGCGAACGCACTGACCGTCAAATCTGGACGTTTTGGTGCCGACATCCTCCGGAGACAGAAGTGAATTTGTTGGTGTAGAGTCATGTTGGTCGAGGCGAATGAGATTAACACACACACGTTTGGTGCATTTGATGCACGATGCAGCTCAGTGTGCAGTGATATTCAGAAAAGACTACCGTAAGCTGCTGAAACCCTTTAAACAAGGATAAATGAATCCCGATGCTCAGTCGTCAACTGTCAGCGCACTGGATAAACCGTTAGCGTCTTTATTTAACATGCAGGTTAAACCTTTGGTGGAGGACATGATGTTGTACCTTGAAACAGTCTCAAACAATCTCATTGTGCTAAGTTTAAGAGCTAAAGCTTCATGTTTAGGGTTAGAGAACGATCACAGCTCGGGTTTGGGTGTGTTTCGTACGAATGTCTTGTCAGTCAAGTCTGTTACGGAAGGTACTTACCCACATTAATGTAAGTAAATTTTGAAAGTTAATTAACGTACAACAGATAAAATAAGTCAACCTAGTGAAAGTTAAGTGACTGACATGAGTTAAAATAAGTTTAAAACTGACTTTTAGTTCCACAAAGCTCTTCATAGCACCTTAGCATACTTTAAAAAGATGCTAACCTGACAACAAAGGCTCTTGACCCGGCGTCCAGTTGCAATTGAGACTTGGTCGCTGAAACCTGCAGCGCCCAAAGAGCAAGTTGATCAATTCATCACATGAACAGTGATAATTAGCAGTAAGGTGTCTGTTATAAACCTGTTTTTGAAGAAAATAGTTTAAGGAATTTGAATTTTGAAGGATTTTGAATCGTAGCTGCGTCAAATCAAGGGAAGCGGGATTTTCGGTGCAGCAGGCGACTCATGCGTGACTTCACGGGGCAGCGAGGACACGTCCTGCACACGGTGTGAACGTTGCTTTGTGTGTGTGTGTGTGTGTGTGGGGAGGTTTCCAACTGACTCACTGTTTTCCACATATTTCCCTGCATGGCGAGGTGGCGTGATTGATTTCAGACGCAGCCTTCGTCCGTATTCTTAGGTAACGTGTTGTGTAACAGCTCCTCTATGAGACGGGTTTTATGAAGATGGATCAATTTACTCACACACACACACACACACAAACATCGAGGAGCAGATCGGAAGTGTGTGCACATCTGTGTGTGTGTGTGTGTGTGTGTGTGTGTGTGTTCAGGGCACAAGTTCAGCTCTGTGTGAAGTTATGGGAGAGTTAAAATGGAGAGGAGGCAAGGTCAGGCCACTGGGCCGAGGTAGGTGTGTGTGTGTGTGTGTGTGTGTGTGTGGAGCGAGAGGGGGGCTAACAATGTTTAAAGGTAAGTTTAGGGTTACAGCTGGCGGGAGGGGTGGGTTGGGGGGGGGTAGGGTGAGAAATTCGGGGTTGGCGAGAGGGAAAGAGGTGAGTTTAATGTTAGGAGGGCAGGAGGCAGGGTTTGGTTTACGGGACAGGACGGAGCAGGACCGAGGGTTAGGCGGGATGGCGGGGGCTGCTGGTGGTGGTGGTGGGGGGGGTTCAGGGTGAGAAGTTATTGCTGGAGCGGAGCTGAAGAGTTGAGTTTCAGGTCAAAGGGTGGCGATGGAAGCAAAAGGAAAAGGTTTGGACAGACGGTTGAAAGCCAGTAACTTTGGTATTTAGACCAAAAATAGTGTTGCAAGCTCAGATCTGGTTTAACTGGTTTGAATATAAGTACTTCCTTTGGTTATTTATGTAACTTTACTTCTATGGCACTTTATTTAGCTGACATCTGTGGTTATGTATGGCTCAAAAGACAATTTCTTTCCTGTCCTCCAGTCAGCTAGGAAACGCATCATCCTGAAGCTGAAAACAGGTTTACTGGTTTTCTACAAATGACTTATGTGATGATCTGCATTGCTGTAGACAAAACTAGCCAACACTATGTAAAGTACAACGTGCACATTGATGCAGCAGTGCAAATACTTCAGATTTAATGGTAAAACACTGACTGGGGCCATTTTAAGTCAACTTATCAATTTATCAGGGTGCCAATCATCAGGAAATCGGTCAAAGTACCTGTTCATGTTGCAAAGTCATTGACCAAAATGCTCCCTTGTGTGTATTTGATTGGTCCGTGCAGGGTTTTGTTGGATTATGTTGCATTGCGGCAAAACTTTAAGCCAGGTTTGACTGTTTTTGGCGTTGCGACCTCCACCGTGGTCTCATTAAAACAAATGATGGGGTTTGGTCTTTTTTTGGCACGACTGTGGAATCTCGTTCGTGATGACAGCTTCAAGTCGAACCAATGGCTCCAAAATGAAACTTAACACTGAAGGAAACAACACTTTCAGTGCAGCCGTCCATCCCTTCTTGAACCATACCTGGGTCCGGGTCATCCTGGCGGAGACCAGCCTTATCTCCCAAGCTTGTTCATCCAGCATTAGCTGGGTGTCCCATGATGTTCCTGGATGGGATGCATAGACCCCCAATCGTTCTGGTTGGCCCTGCCTTTAAATGTGGTTGCACCATCTCAATGGACTTCTTTCAGTGTGATGAAGCAGCAGTATCACTTTGATGTGGATCCTTGTTTCCAGGCCTTCCTGTACGGCGGCTTTGTTGCAGTGCAGGAGCAGGTCGACCCATTGACTCTGAGTGGTCAGAAGACTAGCAAGGCATTATATGAGTTCAGTCCATTTTGGAGTCTGCTAAAGGTTTAGTCACATTTTAGTCAATTTTATTATCTGTCGTTGCAGTTTAAGCATGTTGAAGTGTGTGTTTTGGTTTCACCACAACCTCGAAACAGTTCACCCCACAGCCCCACAAAACTCAGTCAAGACCAGAAGCTCCAGGAGAGCATCTGACAGGGAAACACACAGATTATTAATACAGTTTATTATCCTTCTGACCAACAGAGCCTCCAGAGACAAGGCTTTGATCAATCACACTGGTCCACGACACATTTGTAGGTTTGAGAGTAGATCAACCGAGATCGCCATGATAGTCCAGCGCGGTTCCTCCATGACTGTAGAGGCTATGACCCTCACTCATGGACACCTCAAGGTACTTTACGTTGTTCCCAACCCAAAGTGAGCAACCAACCACTTTCTGCCCCCGTATCTCATTAAATGGTTGCTCGATGGTCGACTGAAGGTTTGCAGAGAATCCAGAACATGGATTACAGTTGAGGAATGTGTTCGTTTAGCTAACAGGGCAAGGCAATAGCTTCTACCGGCAATCTTCATGTGTTTTCAGACTTAAGTGGCCTCTACTCAGGAGATGCTTCACCTAATGATGTGATGACAACATGCACGATTCAGAAGTGACCTACAAACCAGATGGTGACCATGGATGTTGTGGCCCATTCATGCTAATATGACCTTATTTTACTGTGTTCTCTCTCACATTAGCTGCAGCTGAGTTAGCTTTGGCCACCTTGCAGCCATTCTCTCTCTCTCTCTCTCTCCCCCTCGCTCTCTCGCTCTCTCAGTTTACCCGTCGCTCAGTTTTCCTTTTTCTCTCCCTCTCTCTCTGCTGTTCCCCCTCACATCCGTTCCAGGGGGTTAAGTAGACTGTTGACATTTTTGTGGCCGTCGTCGTATTATGTTGGGACTATCAGATTTATACTGACACGGTTCACCAGCGATACACTGACTACCCTTTTGTCTGTGTATGTGTGTGTGTGTGTGTGTGTGTGTGTGTTTACATACGTGTGTGTGTTTTATGGACTTGACCTCGCTAAGAGTGAATGATGTTTGGAAGCAAACCGAGGAATTCCGGCCTCTGAAATTTCCATAATCCTGACTTCTTTTTTGTGCGCTTCGACCTCGGAAACAGCGGGGTTGTTAATTTTGGATGCACACACACACACACACACACACACACACGTACACGCTCGTGCTGATAAATGGAACGATGCTAGCATGCATGCGCATTTCCACAAACGCACATCCACACGCAATTACAACCTTAGAGGCATGGAGGCACGTATGTCTGCAGACAGTCAGATATGTGGATGCACACACACACACACACACACACACACACACAAACACACACACTTATGGAACATTGTGCTCGCCTGTACTCGACATTGTTATGATCATACTGGAACGATTTGAGCACAGGGTCATACGGGAGTGATTGTGCCTAGCTGAGCCAGCCTGGGCTCTTAGACTTTGATATAAAAGGCTCCCCTACTGTTTGACCTCCTCTGTGAACACACACACACACACTCTGAGTGCGAGTTATGCGTTGGCAGCAAGGTGGCAGATAAAGTTGCAAGAGTTTGTGAAACGTCTTTGAGATCGCAGCTTTGATTCTTATCCCGTCTTTTCCAAACGAATTAACAACATGGCAAAGTACTGAATCAGCCACAGCGTGGGGGGCCCGACGGGGGGGCTTTTGAGTGTAATTCGATAATGATATAAAACACTGACGTCATTTTCTGAGTTTATATATTAGCAGGACTGCGTACGATCAAACAGGTTTGTCTTTCTGAAAATCAGAAATAAACCTGCAGAACAGAACTCAACCTTTGCTCGTTGGCTGAAATTGATGAAACAAAGACGTTTTATAGATTTTATAATGGTGGACACATAGCGGGCAATCATATAAATGACACTTCTGTCAAGTTCTTACAATAAAATGATAAACTATGTCTTCTGCATTTGTTCCCAGGACCACAAATGTAAGTGTTTTTGACTTAAACAACGACCAGAGTTCGTTTAATGTCCACGACTCAACTGTTTTTTAGTGTGACACCGTTGTGTTGAGGGCTCGTTCGGCTTTAGGCCCAAAAAAGACTTGGTTAAGGCGAACGAAACGTTGAAGTTTGAGATAAAACAAGTCTTTCTTAAGATCAGATCGTCATATGTTCAGTGACAACTTCAGGAACAGTTGCAAATGGTTGGAAACAGGAAGTAAACAGCGGTCTCCCGCCTCACCGGTCCACCCTAACGTCCTCCCCCTGTGGTTCTACACCATCACCTCACTTCCCCTGTTGTTCCAGAAGAACATAGGAAGGTTCTTCCCCTTCAACATAACAGATATCATGTTTGGAGATTTCCTAAAAGAGCAGATGTTGTACTTTATCCTAAGGTGGTCTCATTTAACATTTTGCCTCCTCGTTCTCAACCAGTCCATCTTTTATTCTTCACTTCCTGCCTCCATCCCAAACCGATCCATCTGTGCATTAGTAGAGTGAGTTAACGGTTTGGTTTTCCTTTACTTCCTTCGTCTTTTAACCCCTCCATCTTTTTCTGGCCTTTTGTTTTTGTGCTAATTACAGTATCTGGAGTTTCTTTAGATAGACAGATGTTTGAACATCCCTGAGGCACAAAGTACAATTGCAGTTTAAGGAGTCACAGGTCAATATTCAAATATATTTAATACTATGCACTGACAATACAACATGATGCAAGAAAAGAAGCATCTGCAGGTATTTTCACTAAATATTAAAACTTGAATTGCAGTTTTATTCAAAACAACATACTCCCGGCCGTGCAGAGCAATTCAGAAACCTGGCTTTATGCTTTCTAACTCCAAATCAAAGCAACTGCCGTCTTTTAAAGGCCATAAAATAGCCCGTTTGAGCACAAGAATGCATTTTAAAAAGTCACAATACATGAAGTTATTGAATATTTGATTGTTTTAATCAAGGTTGATCATGAAAGAATGAAAAGACATTTTTAAAAAAAGTCTTTACTCGCTTTGACTCTGTTTTTCTTTCATTTTCCTTTCATCCGTCGACACTTTGCCCTCTGGAACACCTCAACCCATCTGTCCTCTGCCTTCAGCCATCCATTTCTCTCTCCTTAACTATTCCAGTAACGTGGAAGTATTTATATGCTCTTCTGTCTCAAGAGTGTGTGTGTCTGTGTGTCCTGTCCTACAACATTATTATGGTTGGCTCGAGTAGATCTCAGCCTGGCATGGACGGGAAAGTTTGCACAGCAACAGACGAAGGCGGAGGAGGGAGGAGGGAAGCGATGGAGACGAGAAGCAAAGGCGAAACAGCCAGAAAGATGGGTGGAAATAGAGATATGTGCCGGGAAGTGAAGACAAGCTTGGCCTTTATTTGGACTCTTTGTCCACTCTAATATTTCACCTCCATCTCTCTTATTCATCTCCATGATGAATGAAATCAACAGGCTCGATAAAAACCTTTTTCCTACCGGGATCTGTTTTCTCTCGTCACTATCAAACCGAGAAGCCGGGAAGCTCCATGAATGATACAAGATCCCATTTATTTATGGCTTAAAAGCTTAAAAATACATGTGTTTGGGATTATCATGTGACTCCCCCCGTTTGTCAAAAGAGCTGTAGTGGCTGCATGAATACCAAACCAGCAGGACAGACTGTAAGATTTAATGTAATGTATAATTATCCTGTAATTACAGAGCTTTTTGCTTAATTTATCTCTGTCTTTGCTGCGGCGCCGCTGCATTGTACTTCCCAGAAATCACTTGTCAGCCGAACACTGTGGGACCGAGACGTCTTGTTCCTTGGGTTTAAAGTCGGACTGGCTGTTGATGAGTTGTTTGTCTTCTGTGAAGCCACGTCTCGTCGCGAATTAACGCCTTCAAGTTCAGAGCAGCGAACTCGCCAAAGGCCAGCGTTGCATGACGGTACTGCGCCAATTCATCTCTTTATCTTCTCTAGAGAGTAGATGCATCCTGTTGCCCATTGAGTTCCTTTTTGGCACCAAATCGGGGGCAAGTCAGATGATGTTGTACAACCAAAACCATCACATCCACCCTTACTGACATTAAATCATGGATGCACCAAAATTTTCCAAACTGAACTGCGGAATATCCAAAATACCCCTCATTCGCCCAAACGCCCTAAAGTGCCTCACCCAGGTTTTCTCACTCAACGTTGATGGATCCATCATCTCGCACTCCACCCATGCCTCCAACCTTGGAATACTTTACTGCTGTCCTCATCACCTCCGGACTTGACTACTGCACCACCCTTCCCTCTGGTTTACCTCTGAGAACAAACTCCAGCAAGTCCAAAACTCAGCTGTTAGCCTACCCACCTCTACCCGCCTTCGCAACCGTCATAGCTAAAGTTGTGAACCTAATATAATTTAATTATAATGCCCGTTTTGTTTTCTTGACCTTCACCAAACTGTCAGAAACTGTTGTTTTTGTTGCCGTGACAACAAAACTTACCTGACTATCGACCCGTATTAGCACAGAGTCCTGTTATTATTCACAAGACGGTTGTCCATGCACTTATATAGCAGTGGATCCAGACTGGATCATTGGATAATACAGACAAAAACATATTAATGTAATCATGAATTTGAAGCTACACCTGTTTTATACCCTGGTGATGTCATCAAAGGTATCTAGACTTTGCCAGGAGACCAGGCAAATTCATTTATGTCGCATATTTCACACCCAAAGGCAGCCCAGAGTGTTTTAAAGGCAAGAAAGCAATTTTAAAAAGGAAAATAAGTAAATAAAAGCAGAAGTAAACTAATGTAGTGTTTGCTCCACGTCTCGACAGCTTCACCATGTGTAGTTTTGACTCTGGGAACCCAAAACAAGCCGCCCTGAGAGGTCTCCGAGGTTCGTACCGGGTCAGGAGATCCGGGAAACGTGTTGGACCTCAACCAGTTTCGGTGATTTATGATCAACTAATAGAATTTCATTTGTTTGGTTTGGTGAGAAAATGGACGCCAGTGTAGTGATCAGGGAACTGGAGGTACATGCTGAGCCTTTGGATCATCTGAAGCCGCCTGATTGCTGAATCGAAGAGATGCAAGAGATAAAAAACGCATAAATGTTTTCTCTAGATCGTGTTTTGCCCTCAAGTCTCCGCTCCATGTGATATTTTAAGGTGGTGGGCGGCCGATTTTCTTATTGATTTAAGGTGACTGCTGAAATTTAGGTCTGGACCCAGGTTAACACCAAGGCTTCTACCTCGATTACTCACTCTTCTTTCATCAGAGCAGGCAGAATCTAATCAAAGAAGCTATTGAGTTTCTTTGAGAATCGTAGGATCCAACATATTTACAGTCTGATGCACGCCAGGGACTAAAGTTTCTCAAGAAAACAAAACCTCTGTTTCTTGTAAGACTCTTAATTTCATTAAAGCTCAGTGTAATGTCTTATAAACTGCACGGATATATCTCTAAAACAGTCGGAGTTCAAGCTGCTACTACTTGTTTTTCAAGACTCATCAACCCAACGAGGCTTGACTTCCTCTAGCTTTAGGCACTCAAACATCTCTGTAGAGTTTTTCCCTTTACAGAGAAACAGACATTTATCGATTTATGATAATTGAGGATTAAAAACTGTTTATTACACCCTGAGTTTCTAAATATGAGTATCTTCTTTTTAGTCGCTGTGGTGTGCATATTGAAGCATTTACTTCATCATACAACTAAAGACAAGACACAAAACAGAAAAATGGAAATATCAGACATTTTTAAACTTAGTGTCAGTGTTGTGTTTGTTTGTCAGCAGCTTGATAAACTGACTCTGGATCAGCTGTAAGACACATTTCTGTGTGTCAGCAGCTTGATAAACTGACTCTGGATCAGCTGTAAGACACATTTCTGTGTGTCAGCAGCTTGATAAACTGACTCTGGATCAGCTGTAAGACACATTTCTGTGCTCCTCTTTTCAGCCGCTGCTTGTTTTTAACTCTGTATCTGAAGCAGATGAAGGATTTCAGTCGTCGGACGTCTGGATCTGAAGTTATCAGAGAAACAAGCTGAGCAAACGTTAGCAGCAGCTCGGCTCGCCGCCCCTCCAGGACGTCCCGTGTGCGGCCGACAGCGTGGGAGAAACAGTGGTTTTTAAGGTGGAACTGCTTTATTCAGTGTTTCTCTGGGTTTGAATCAGCGGCTCTGTTTGTTTTGGAGAGGAGGAGACCTCTGTGGAGAATTCAGCTCCCAGTAAAAACCTCCTGAACCATCAACACTGAAGGAATCCCAGCTGACAGGAAGACAACAACTCCCAGCATCCCACGCTGCTGCAGGAGGTCACATGACTGCAGCTGCTGTTGCAGTTTTATTTGAGAGACTCAGAGTTGCATTGGTTTGCATTGGTTGACAACTATTAGGAGATACAAAACCAAGTGTGAAAGGTGTTGGGAGTCCCAAGAGGAACAGCGAATTAAAGGACTCAGTGGAAGAAAATGGCTGACATGGCGGCTTCACCACAACCTGTTCATAAACCGGCGTCTTCCATTTGACTCGCGAATTAAAGCAGATGCATCGTTGAAGCTCCAGAGGCTGCGACTCACCCTCGTCCACTTGCACACTGAAAACCTGCACGTTGAGGAGCTCAAACGCGCTAATAAATCGCACTTGGGCGATGAAAACCCACCAGGCTCTGAGTGCCGTCAGGACCGCTAGGGAGCATTACCACCAAAAAAAAAAAAAAAAAAAAAAAATTAAATAAAAATATGGAGGAGGGAGCAGCCAGGCTGTAAAGAGCCTCTCCGCCTGCAACCGGGGCCGTGCAGAAGATCTGTTTCTCTCTTTAGCCGAGTCATTAGTAAAGACAGGCCTTTATGATCTGTTTATGACTGAAATACTGAGTCTGGATGTGTGTGTGTGTGTGTGTGTGTGTGTGTGTGTGTGTGTGTGTGTGCATATTTGAAACAGACTAAGAGGGTGAAGAAGGTATGAGGGTGGGTGCACGCTGCATGTGTTCACCATCATGAATGAAATATGTTACTGGGAGGTCAAACACTTAAGTGTGTGTGCGAGTGTACTTGCAGGGCTGGCATGCTCAAGCATTAAGGGACAATGAACTTGTAGGAAAACCTGTGTGTGTGTGTGTGTGTGTGTGTGTGTGTGTGGAGTGTTCCAGCGCAGCGAGCCATGTCTTTAGTACAGACAGATGCTGAATCCATTGACGGATAATTAAAGCAATAACTGGCTCCTTACAGAAACGCTGGCCTGATCCGCCGAATTCTGCTTCCTGCCAATTAATATCATTCAGCCGACTGTGGGATAGAGAGACATAGACAAAGACAGGGCAGCAGAGAGAGAGAGAGAGAGGGAGGAAAACTGGATAATTGCATATCAAAGAAAGAAAATAATGAAAAATATGATTATTTTCATGTAAGTTTGCTGCAGTCCGTCCCTTGTGAACCTCTCAGGCACGTTTTGAAACTTTTGTCTGCTTTGTATTTGTGTGTGTGTGTGTGTGTGTGTGTGTGTGTGTGTGCAAAAGTTTTTCATGTTCAACTTGGTTTCATTTCCCATAATTCCCGCCCCTCCTTGTCTCACTTAAACCTCTGGCTCAAAGCTGCAGAACACACACACACACACACGCACACATGCAAACACACTTATGCAACACGTAACGCACACACATGCACGCAGGCGCACATTGGAGCCGTGATCCCGGTTCACGTTCGATGGCCTCCAACGACGGCGTTCCAGGACGTCTTCGACACCTCGAGCCGGCGGTCGTGCTGAGATTTAGAAAAAACAGCGAGCGAGATGCTTCGAATCGTCGGCGAGGCCAAAACGAGAGAGAGCGAGAGAGAGAGAGAGCTGGAGCGAAGACAGGAGGAGAGAAAATTAGAGAGGAGACGATGAGAGACGTTTGGACGGGGGAATCGGTGAAGAGGTCGCGCGATGGAGACGCAAGACAGAGATCTGGAGCGAAAACAGAGACTGGGAGAGAAACAGGTTCGGTTTGGACGCCGTGTGAGGCGAAATGACAAAAACATGAGAAACCAGGGTGAAAATGAAGACGAGGGACCGGTTCTGTCGTTCGAGAGTCCCCCCCCCCCCCCCCCCGACCCATATGAAACACAGCATCTGGCCAAAAGTATCCGGACACATTCGGTCACACACGATCGGCTCCAGCGAAGGGCAGATCTTACTGCTGCTGCTTCCCCGTTTAAGACATCATCCCATGCATGATGCAAAACCAGCAGTGCGTCCTATTTTGAGTCTCTCCATTGTTTCAGTTGGATGTGAAGCTAATTTTGGCTGTTTTCAGTCGGGAAGCACCTGCTTTTTGCCTTCTTGCACGTCACGTTTGGTTAACGTTGCAGTTGTGGTTGCTAAGAAATATATCTAATGAGGCGTTGGTTTTATTCTTTAATTCAACTTGTACGGACTGGAATCGGTGAAAACTCAGGCGCGTGGGCCTTGATTCAACCGCGCCCCCAGATCTGTGAGGAAATGGATTTCACACAGAGTTTAGCGTGGAGGAGCTTGACTGGCCTCCTGCACAGAGCTCTGACCTCACCGTCGCTCTCGCGGGCGAATCGGTTGCGAGTCTCCGCAGCCAGGTCGCAAACCATGAAACCAGAGTAGTCGGGTGTCCGCATACTTTTGGCCGCGTAGCTGAAGCACCTATTTTTTTGTGGGTGCGTGGTTTTTTTTGTTTTTCTGGCAGCGAAACCTCAGTTCACTTTGGACTCTCAGAGCCCGTTTGATGAAGTGTTTGCAGTTTTTCTCATTTCGTATCATTTCGGATCTTTCCTCCGCTCGTCCAAGTGGAGTCCGGGATGTCTGCTGCACTTCTCCTCCACATCTCTCTCCCTCTCTCTTTCTCTCTTTCTCTTGCCCCTTGAGCCGACCTCCCATTGGCTGCTGCCAGGATCGCTGACAGATTCCCGCCTCGGTGAGTGTTGGCCTCGGTTTTCGGCTGCAGAGCTCTGCCAGACCTGACCGACCAAATCAAACACCTTCGGCAAAGATTAAAAATAATAATATATATATAAAAAAAATGTAAAAAAAAAAAAAAGCCGTCCTGTCGGGCTCCGTCGGGTCTGGCGCGTTGCGGAGGGTCGAAGCCTCCAGTTCTGAACCGGTTCAGACCGCAGGACGACTTGTGCGACCGTCAGGCCAACTCCATGGTGGTCCAGCTGGATGTAGAACAGGCGTAGGAGTCATCTAATTCGTCTTAACGGTGCCTTTAAGGCCTCGTAGATTTGTGTCTCAGTGAAAAGATCTTCACTCGCGGAGGGTTTACCACTCTGGATTCCAGTCGGGGAGGAAAAGGTGGTTTTTATTTAATTGGACGAGCCGAATTGTGCAATTTCGTCTGACTTTCGAAGCCGCTCTCGGATTGTTTTCACACGCTGGAATTTAGTTTCACCAGGAAGCGAACGTTCGCACGACTTCGGTCTCTGTCCTTTGTTTACTGTCATTTTCAGGGGGTCTGTCTCAGTACGGTGGCCTGTAAGTGTCACAAACACTGACGCACAAAAACAAAATCTCCTTCTGTGTCTCCTCCTCTGTGTTGTCCCCTTTCCTTGCCTCCTCTCCTGCGTCCTTCTCTAACTACAGTATTCGTCCTGTCGTTCCCTCTCCTTGTCTCCTCTCCTCTCTCGTGTCCTTTTCTCTCTCCTCATTCCTCCCTCCTTCTCCTTGCCTCCTCATCTCTTTTACTCCCCTCTCCTCATCTACTCTGCTCTCTCCTCTTTTCTCCACATCTCCTTCTCTCCTTTGTCTGCTCCTCTCTTCTCCATCTGCCTCTTAGTGCCTCCGATTTCCTTGTCTTCCTCTATGTCTCCTTGCCTCCTTCTCTCCTCCTCCCTCCTTGTCAGATCTCCTCTGTTCCTCCTTCTCTGTGTTTCCTCCTCCTCCCTCCTCCCCTCCCCATCAGCCTCCTCCTATTTTCTTGTCCTTCTCTTTGTCTCCTTGCCTCCTCTCTCCTCCTCTCCTCACCTTGTCCCTCGCCCTCGTTCTCTCCTTTCCTCCTCCCTCCTTGTTAGATCTCTTCTCTTTCCTTTCATCCTTTTCTCCACATCACATCCATCTTTCTCCCCTCTCCTCTGTCTTGTCTCCTCTTCCTCCTCCACCTCCTTCTCTCCTCTCATCACCCCCTTTTCCTCCTCCTTCCTTGTCAGATCTCCCCTGCTTCTCCTCACCCTGCCCTTTCTCCTCATTGCATCCATCCCGTCTTGTCTCCTTTTGTGTGTCCTCCTTCACCTCCTCCTCTGCGTTGTCTCCTCTCCTCCTCCTCTGCCCTCTGTTTGACTCCTCTTCATTAACTCTGTTTAGAGACCAGTAAACCAGCTTGCCTCTCGCAAACCTCCCAGTGCCCCCATTTAAACTGCAGACAAACAAACAGAGAGCGCTGAGGGAACACACACACATGCAAACACACACACACATATGAAACCACATCTCCACACACACACACACACACAAACAAGAACCCACACGGACATAACACCCGCAAACACACAGAAAAATGCACATGATGTTTGTCAGAAGTCTGTGCCCGCTAACATTCAGCTCAATGATGTGTTTATAGCGCCGCTGACCCGGTGCGCTGCAGTGAAACACACACATTAAAACACACACACACACACACACACAAAACAGCAAAGCTCAGCGTCTTTGAGAAGCAGCTTTGTCTCGTGTGCACTTTCTTTTTTTTGTCTGATTTTTATTGATCGCAGAAATGTTCAGAAAGATAGCAAGTAAACACAAATAATGAGACAAGTGAAGTGTGTGTGTGTGTGTGTGTGTGTGTGTGTGTGTGTGTTTCTGCATCCATGCATGCATATGTGTGTGTGTGTGTGTGTGTGTGTGTGGACATTTTCACTGCTTCCAGATGAATATTGTGTTTGTTATCGATTATCGGAGGGACACGGGGCAGGAAGAGCAGGAGAGAAGATCAATAAAGAAAGAAAGGGAGAGAACAGGAACAAAACAGGAAGTGGGGCGTCATAAAACAATAAGATATTTGTTCATAATCACATTCGCATGGTTTACTCTGCTCGTTTAATTACTGATATTTCCTCTGAAACGGTCAACAGATGGCTGAAGATGCCAAACGTCCACATACAGCATCTGTGCATGCCTCAGCTCGTCTCAGGCGACGGAAATGTTGCAAGATTTGACCGAAATGTGACGATTTTCACCTCGTTTTCAATCAAAATGGTGATAAAATGTATTTAAATACACTTATTTTCAGTGTTGGATAGAGAAATTGTTCACCAGTTAAGTATTTATTTAATTTTGACTAAACTATATGCACAAACATGTATATTATAGTTTTCAGATGATCCACAGCACTTTAAAGATAAATCAGGAAACAGTTCAGTTAATCAATGTTTAAACTTAAAACTACAACATTTAAAACCAAACCAGCTTTCAAAATCAGACCCTGAATCAGCTTCACATACATGAACATGTGCCAGTTGTTTTCAGTGTGGTTACAAACAAGCTAAGCAATAATTATAATAAATACAATTTTAAAAAAGTACTGTATGTATATACAAAATACTGAATAAGATTTAACATCAAAATCATGAATTCTTAGTTGATATCAATAGAAACAGTGCGAAGGAGTCCAAACAGAGCTCACCCAGGAAGCCATCATAATCAGCCATCACAAACAACATCAGCGTTGGCTTCTTTTGGACGTACGTTTCTTCCAGGGGTTACGTAACTTCACTTACGCAACTAAAATTGTTATTTTAAACCAAATCAAACCCAACACTTTCACAATGTTGAAAACTACAAAGGTCAACCGACTTTGTCCTTTTCTGAGCATCCAAAACTCATAAAATGTGAAATCTTGCTTCATTTTTAAAGTTAAGCAGACGTCCGTGGAGGCCTGCACTTTCAAACCTGACCCAACTGCCGAAACCTCCGTGTTGACGCAATGGGAAGATGTGGGGGACGAGTTGATTGGACAAGTGCATCAGGGCTGAATCGGGATTGGACGTTTCCCTGTAGCGATCATCATCAGTTGGACCATGAGGGTTTGCACTTTCATGCAGTTACTTGCTAACTTGCTCCAACCAATGAGACGACAGTTGGGTCAAGGAGAGAGATCTGGACCCAGCGACACTTTCACCAGTCTTGCTTTTTGTTCCAGTACATCGCGGTCCAATTATCGACAGTGTGTGTGTGTGTGTGGTCCGCCGCTGGGATTCAAACCGACAACAGTGATGGAACAAAGGAGCGCAGGTTGTATATTGACACTATAGAATTAAAGGGGCCAAAACACTTTGCCAAAGGATACACACTTCACTCACATTCGCTGACACGGTCTTCTCGCACTGCTGCCAATTAAAAGCTTGATTCAGACGTAAGAAAGTCGAGGTCGAACAAACACACTTTCTGTTTTTCCAGTTTTCTTTTCTTCATCAAGTTCTTTGAATCATATTTGCTTTTTTTGATTCTTTTACTTAAAACACTCGCCATCGTCCATCGTTTAACCCAAACAAGGACAATAATCAATAATCGTTCAGCAAAAAGATGGATTACACTCAATGCCGTTGTCTTTTTACATGTAGCAGCACAGTTTTTAAGTAGCATCTGCGCATATGGCTAAAGCTAGTAACTGTCTGCAGCTATGCTAGCGTCTCCACGAGGTTGTACTTAGACAAAGTCCTGCTTTGTGCTAAATGCTAATGTTTGCATGCTAACATGCTCACCATAACAATGCTAACATGCTGATATCAGGCAGGCATAACGCCTACTGTATTGCATCTAAGATTAGCACGTTAGCATGCTAACATTTGCCAGTTAGCATAAACAGAAACCACCGCTGAGACAGATGGGAATCACATGTGCAGGTGTTTTTTTGTGTGAATCATGAATGTCACAGTGATGGACTCTGTTTTCCAGTGTTTGGGCGTAAACAGCCTAAAGCTACGCTGCTAGCTTACAAGGCTAACAAAGTCAACAGTTGTGTTGACAAGGGGTTTTGCCCAGCAGCTACAGATCCACCTGAGCTCGACGCCTCTTATATAACGGACGCTACCTCCTCCACAATGTGCTGAATTGTCCAACATGAACCAGTTATAGAAAGGTGATGATGAACAGGTAGACATTGCTCTCTGGTTCTTCTACCTTCTCCTTCACCTCATCCCCACCAACCTCGTCATCTTGGGGCCTTGGTCTTGTCCAAAGCGAATGAGCATTGAACAGCTTCCTCAGCAGAATTCATCCCGAATGCACTGAATGTGCACTGAACTTAAAGATATTGACTCCTGCACATGGGCCTGTGCCTGTTTCATGTTCACTCTCTCAGTATGTGTGCGTGTCCTCTCAGCGACCCAAGACTTTGGCCTTGCCCGGCTCCAAATTGGCTCGTCTTGCCGAAACTGTCTTTCGGATGCCACACATACACCAAAAATGTAAAAAACGGTGTGTGAGTGCATGAAGAGGTTTTTTTGCGTGTGTGTAGCTGGAGGCAGTTTGACGTTGAACAGGCCGTCTCTGTGTGTGTGATTTAATTGAACTGGAGTCAGTCTACCAGTTCTGGACTCTGAGCTGTTTAATTCCATTACATTCATTTTGTTGTTAGCGCCACACGCTAACAACAGGCTCATCCAAACTTCTCCTTTTTCCCTTCATCCGTCTAAACGGTTCAGCTTCGTCCTCCATCCTCCACTTTACTGTCTTTTTACCTCCAGTTCTCCTGTTTTTCTTCTTGTTCATGGTCCAAAAAGCTTCAATATTCAGGAAAATGGCCATGAAATCATCCTCTGTCTGCTGAGTCACCAGAAAAATGGCGCCAATCTGCCATTTCATCTATAATGATTTCTGTTTTCTAAATGATTACTCTTATCTTACTGGAGCAAAGGTTGAACCAACTCTTCTCTGTAAACCAATTAGTTTTGAGCTTCATCCATACTTCAACCCCAAATTTTTAGACTTTTGGAAACGCTGCTGACCCTGTTTTAGATCGACAAACTCCAGTATTGTGTTGTTTTCTAGACCGGTGCTTACTTCCTTTTAGTAAGACTATCATTCACACATCAAACCAAGCCAAAACGTTGGAGCAAGGCCTACATACCTATCGTGAGGTCATCCATCTTTCCTGTTGTCATTGTCTTCCTTTGGTGATGGGTAATCTTCCTGGTACTGCTCCAGTATGTCCTCGTATTTGCCATGTGACGACTCTCATAAGCTTGCCTTACGATCTCACTTTACAACCATGCTGGTCTTCAGCTAACAGCAGATGATCAGGATCCTGTTCACACCATCTAGACGGAGACTGATTGAAACATATAGGTAGTCTTCAATGGTTGAACGTATACAGACATTAAAGTTGCACTATTCAATATTCCCACAATGGATTAAATACAAAAACTCAATACACAGTGAAGAGGTTGTGGCAGTTTACTCCTTTATTTCAAAAAGGAGATGGAGGAGGTGGAGACCAAACCGGAGCTAACAGTAGAGTGAAAATCAGGCTCACTTTAGTCAAAAACACGCAAACATCACTTCAAATCTCAAACTTCAAGTTTTTTGGTGTGTGTTTGGTGTGTTAATTGGCACCAAGACAGCTTTATTTGATGATAATATGTCAGTGTTGTTTCCACCTTGTTCTGCTGCCCTCTGCTGGACCAAAACAACAACAAACTGATGATTTTAATGCAGCTTTAAGAGAAAACAACCCTCGTATTTAAAGAAAACCTCTATTAGCAACATTATGCTACTTCCTAAGTGACAAGAGTCCTGATTTACACAAGAATTAAAGGTTATTTAGGCAAATACCTACGTTTTTCTAACTTTTCTTAATAAGTTTCAGCCACAGCAGCATATAAAATCTACCCAGATGCTTCAAAACAAGATGTTTTCCTCTGATCGAGGTCCTGAAAGTTGGCATCGTCTCCGCCGCTCTCTGGCTTTCCTCCCACCTGCGTGTCCAAACGTCCTCCTGTGCTTCTTTACCTCGTTTTCGTCCTCTCCTCACTTCACAGCAGTGTGGCTCTGCATCATACAAAGAGAAAGATGAGACAGCTCAATATTATGGATGGGGCGTGTGTGTGTGTGTGTCTAAATCTCTACGCTCTGTTTTCTGTGGTCAGACAGACGGTTCTGGAAAAGTGGATCATACACAGTATTTGATGGCTCATTATCTCTTTATGTCTCCAACAACTCATGGACCATTGAGAAAGAAGGTTGTGTGTGTGTGTGTCTGTGTGTGTGTCTATCTGTGTGTGTGTGAACAAAGCAGTTTTTAAAACCGACCAAAGTCAAGTTGGTCAAAGTTGGTTTAAACGTAAATTTAAATTTGAGATTATGCTCCCGACAGCACCGCCATGATGTCATCCCATCAATTATCCATTATTAACATTTGATATCTTTCCATTTTACATTCCTATGACTTTATTTAACACCCCTTGTGTTTCATAATATCCCCAATTTATCTTTGTAACCTTGTTAAGAAGGTGGTATTTAAATAAAGTTTAGTTTCAGACGTAGCATGTAGCATCAACAGTCCTTCCTTCTGTTTTCTGATCAACCAAACAATCGAAAACCAATTGCAGACTCATTGAAAGTCAATTTAAATGTCCGTCTCTCTCAGAAATAACCTTATAACTAAGTTGTACCTTAAAGTCGTTTGTCCAGGAGGTTAATTTATGTATTTTTGCCACATTTACAAGAACAAAACTGTATTTTTCCTTTAAACTTTCACCTGATGAGCTCCTCCACGACACAAAACAACGGTTCACGTTCACAGTTTCCTACAAGCAGATGTTTTGTGTGTAGCATAATGTGCTCGGGCAGCGTTGTTGAGTTTTATTTTATTATGCCAGTGAACCCTTTTCTGAAACGTTGGACTGGTTTAGACCGCGGCAGAGGACGAGAGAGACAGAGAAGAGAAGAAGAAGAAGAAGTAATAAAAAGGAAAAGAGAGGAATTCTGGCCTGAATGAAAAGCCCCGAGTTTTGAGGTCTTGTCATCACCTTCTGAGAGGTTTGGACCACTAACACACACACACACACACACACAAATACACCCTCTGGAGAACTGCTTAAGTAAGAACCAAAAAGCAAAGAGGAAAGAGAGAGGGAATTAAAAAAAAGAGCTGCAGAGAGAGAGAGAAGTTTAAAGAGATCGAAACGGTTCAGATAGACATTACAGACAGACTGAAGAATGAGTAAGAAAAGACAAAATCTACAAAATATTCCAAGTTTTTAGTGCAAATAATCTCATTGGATCAGTCAAAGCTCAGCAGAGATGGAGAGAGGCTGTTCAGCGTGCAGGCTGTAGTCCGTACACCAACAGAGCCTAAAGTTAGAGGTCTAAAGTTTGAAGTTAAGGACTTTGTTTGGGAATGAAATGGGAGAAACCCAAAGAAGAGAAGTTCTAACTCCATTTCCTGACTGACAGCTGTTCCACCAGTTCCTGTAGACTAGTCTCTAATTGGGTTGTAGTTCATTAGTTAGACCTAGACTTGTCCGGCAACTGGAGGACATGGGAGATCCCAGGCGGCTGGCAGCAAGAGAGCATTTTAAACAACTACATATATATATATATGTTTGCACATACGCCAGCGTTTCCTGTGAACGTGGACTGATTGTGTAGAAGCGGACATAACTGCTGTGACTGAAAAGTGAAGCCAATGCTGAAGTTTCTTAAACCCGCGTTTTTTCTAAAGGTCAACAGGGGGCGACTCCACTTACCTATCCCATAGAAATCTATGGGAAAAAATATCCAACCTCTCATTTGATTTATTACCTCTGTGAACACTTTGCTGATGAGTTTATCCTTCAACATAGCTTGACGCATGTTTAGTAAATTATGGTCCTATTTAGTCAACAATAGACAATAAATCGGGATCATTGCTACCTTGTGATTGAATATGCTCACCTCGGATTTCTAAAAACCAAGATGGCCACAGCCAAAATGCTAAACTCAAGGCTTTGAAACGGGTCCAAACAAACCGATGGTTGACGTGAAAGTGGCTGTGACAACTTCTGTTTACAGCCCACGGTTAGTTAGTGAGGTGAGCACGCATCTTGGTATCCATCACCAAGGCCATTTTCTTGTTATATGCGATTACAAAGGGCCCCAGGAGGCACTGGGGGGCCCTAAGCTGCCCTTCTAGCTGCTCTTTCTTCTTCTATAAATAAATAAAATAAACATTTTAATGTTAAAAGTAAACATCAGTGGGAAAATACAGCATTTATCTAATTTATGTGCATTTGGCAGATGATAAAATACAGATTATGTTAATCCTGTAAGTCGGTAGGAGTCTCTTGGTGTTGAGGAGCCCGAATGTTTAAATCTCTGGGGTCAGCTTTGAGATGTTTGACTTTAATTTGATGGGGGAAAAAGATGTTTTTCACTGATTGGACCTCTTTTTCTCTTTAAAATGCACCAGATTGATTCATTTAAATGTTAATTGCATGACCTTGGATCACCTTAGAGGGTTTGGCGTTCCTCTTTCTGTAGTTTCACAAAATACTGGCCCCCTCCAAAAATGCTATAAGCAGCCCTGCTATCACCAATAAACACACAGCGTTTTGTTTCATTCAACAAAATTACGGACTTTCATCTATTTCTGCTCATATTCTTTCATCCTCTGGGGCATCTCTGCTTCCCAGAAATACTCAAACAACTAAAACTGCATGTGAGACTTTACAAACGCTTAGATAATATGAAACCGAATTACCCTCATGGGTTTTATTGGGTAAAAAAATAAAAAATCTGAACATTCAAATACAAAGTGCAGAGACAGAGAGGCTGAAACAAAGAGGGGAAAGAATGTCAAGAGTCATGGTTATTTGAAGAATGTAGATAGCGTTAAAAGAAAAAAATAAAAGACCAAATTGCTTCAGTTACGGGAATCCAACCGACAACCCCCCTGGATACGACCGACTGCTGACCAGCTAATTTGAGAATCCCAACCACAGCACACAGGGAAAGTGTGTGTGTGTGTGTGTGTGTGTGTGTGTGTCGGAGGACCGACTATGTTTGCATGACTTGGAGTGTTTGGCAGCAACAGGAGGATAAATTTCTCCCCTCATCTTCTTTTTGGACAGCGTGGCCGATCTCTCTCTCTCTCTCTCTCTCTCTACACGTGTGGGTGTGTGAGCGAGAGAGAGAAAGGAAAACTTAAAACAAAAGAAAAATGTTCCTTGGACGCGATCCCTTCTAAAAATAAGTGAACTGGTCAAAGATATCGAGGTATTATCCAAATATGAAGGGGCGGTGTCGTCTCGGACCAGGAAGGTAAAATCAGGGTGCCGAGCCAATTCAGACAGTGCAGTTACTGGAACTGAGGCCACCTAAAAAGACAGGAGACACACACTAACACACACACTAACACACACACACGCTCACCCTGTATTTGCCCTGAGCTCAAATTAAACACGGCCGTCTAGTAATCCTGTTATCATAGGCTGCGGTCGCTCTATCTGTATCACTTACGCCGTATGACAGCACGCACGCATAGAAGGAGACTGGAGGAATAACAGGGGAGGACACGGGCAAAGGGATGAAGAAAGCAGATAAAGGATGTGAGTAAAATAAAAGGCAGAGAAGGAGAAAGAAGGTGGAGACGTGGTGGAAATGTGTTTGAAAGCATGCTGATCGGCTGACTTTCCTTTCCTAAAAAATCCATTCCCGGGCCAAGAGTCCAGTCTGATATGTTTTGCAGCTCTCATCCTTCCCCCCCGAGTCGTCTGTTGTCATTTTTCCACCGCGGTCTGTGTTTGCACAGGGACAGAAACTCAAAACTGATTAAAATCACCTCAAAAGTCGGATGATGCACTCGCCTGCAGCTGCTCGTGGCCATGAAATCTAAAATGTTGTCACAAGAGTCGGCCATTTGAGAAAAGTCCAATTTGGAAAAGGAGTAAATGTTTTACCGCAAACTGAAGAGTTTGAAGTTTCCTTGTCCAGAACATGAGCTTCCATAAAACCTCAAATTATTAGTTTTAATATTACGGATTTTTATTAAGGTAAAGCAAAGATGTGACGTCTTCATTTGTGAGCTTTAGAGGTGCTGGTGGGCAGAGAAAGGACAGTTGTTTCCCCAACATTTCCATCCTGGCTCCTGGCTCCAGATTCAAGTAGGGCAAAGGTTTTCCAGGTTGGGGTCGGGGGTCTTTCAAGAGTGGATCACATAGGAAAGCCTGAATGTCTGCGGTCAAAGAGGCAGCTCAGATGTACAGGAGTCGTAAACTTAATAAGTAGCTCAGGACAGACCTTTATTTACCTTTGGTGTAGTCTTTAGGCATCATTAGGCAACCTCTGCTCGATTGTTGAGGAACAAACAGCAATATCATGAGACAAGTAAACTAAAAACAGGATGCAGGGGCAATTCTTTCAAGTTTCGTCTGTAAAAAGCCCTGATTTAAGGTATTTTTGGACCAAACTGTTCTGGGGGCCCTTTGAAAGGAACCGTCAACTCTTTGGTTGCGTTCACCAATAGGAACGCTGAAGTGCTGCACGCCGTCGTGTCATGTTTGTGTTTCAAAAGGATCAGGGAAAGAAAAGAGGATGGACCCACATGTAGACAGTGTGACAGTTCGATGGTTTGATAGAAAAACCCAAAGAGAGAGGCTTGCGGACGGCTGAGGCAGGCGGGGTTTTGTCTGGGCCAGAAGGCAAACAGATTTAATGAAGGGTGAGGCAGAATCAGGCGGAGTCCAAGGAAATCATAAATCCAAAAAACACAAAAACAAAACAGGAATAAATGAAAACTGTCTGGGTGTAAAGAACAGTGTACGGTGACGAACTGGCAAGGTGCAAAGGTTAAGACGCAATATGACTGAAGAGAAACTCAACACCGTGACGTTGTGCAACTTCACTGTCGACCGGTTACGATTACAAACTGTGGTGACGGTCAATGTGCAGTTGGGTCACTCAAGGTTCGTCTTGTGCAGGGAGTACAGTGAGCCATCAGACGCTGAAAACCTGCTTGTTGGGGTGTAATTTTAAATTTGCAGCTATAAAGGAAACAGTTTTATGGAGATAAGGCTTAACTCGTGATCTGTGCTGGTGCAACAGGCTGCAAAGTGCATGTCTCCCCTTTAGCATGTTTAAAATTGCACTTTAAGCCAGGTGCGAAGCAAACTCCATCTAAGCCACAATACCTGAACACAGGCTACACCCGGGGTGTAGAGGGGGCCACAGAGGTTGGTAAAAACCTGGAAAATTAACAAAAGAAACAACCAACCAACATCTAATCGGCGCTCACCTCTCGATCGCCACGACAAATCTGGTGTAAATCAGCTCAGTAATCCTCTTGTGTGTCCCAAGCATGACTGCTGTTCATCATCTTTATTCATCTCATCTGTTTGCTATTTCACTTTAACCATAAAACGGCAGCTTGCCATGAAATACTTTTGTTCTTAAGGGCTGTGTCGAGGCACGTACGGACACAAACGACCCCGATTGAATCTCTGCTGTCACCTGATAGCTTTACTTCTGTTCTGATCCCTCCTGGCTCCGGCTTTGAGAATTGTCATTTATTCATTTGAGCGGGGAAGCTCACATAAACTGGATAACTTTCTCAAGCCAAGACGCCCGTGAACCACTTCCAAAAGATTATTGGAGCTTATTGTGTAATTTCTGGAGCAGCCAGTCAGCATTCTCAGAGAGCACATTTAGTTAAAATCCAAAGAAAAAGGTCTGATATCACTTTGCTAATAAGGATTCGCTTCATCCCTCCTTTCCTCCCTCCATCATTTTGGTTATGTTCAGGGTTAAGCAGGGTTGTATTGGCGTCAAGGGGATTCAGCTCGCCACTATGAAACTTAATTAGTAAAGCCCACAACCCACAGGAGTCAGGTTTCCTCTCATTAGCTGCTCCCTTTACTTTTTCTTCGATTCGATTCAGTCTCCTCTGTGAATCCCTGTGTTCTTGGCTCATCCCAACATTTGAGCAATTAAACCAATTAGCAGCGACGGAAACCTGTTAATGAGCAGCACAGTGGAAAAAAACACCATGAAATCAGGAACACTGGGGGGGTTTGTTAGTTAGAAAGAAATAAAACCTCAAATAACCATTTTTCTTTTCATTGGGAAATAAATTAATAACAGTTGTCAGTGTGATTCATTAATGCAGTCAGGGACTTGAAACAAGGGATTTGCTTAGTGGCAGTCAGTGATTTTTAGACGAACAATGATGGTTTCTTGTGATAAACAGCTTCCTTGTGTCGATTGGTTCTGTTGGTTAGCTTGGTTTTCAAGGCTTCCGGTGCATCCAGCAGATACCCCGGCCTAGACTTCATCCTCTGTTAGCCGGTCACGGTCATCTCCACTGACAGATATGTACATGAAAACAGATAAAGCAAATAAAAAGCTAAATCATTGTCGTAGACTGACAAGATCCTAGATTGCATTTCAGAATCATCCATTTTCTGTAACCCCTTAATCCCTTTTGGGGGTCACGGGGGTCCTGGAGCCTATCCCGGCAGTCATGGGGCAGCTGGCAGGGTACATCCAGGACAGGTCGCCAGTCTGTTACTGCCACATAGAAACAGACAGACTCGTGCACACTCACATTAACACCTACGGCCAATTTAGAGTTCCCAGTTCACCTGTCATGCATGTTTTTGGGTGGTGGGAGGAAGCACGTGGAGAGAACATGCAAACTCAAACCCAAGACCTTCTAAGTGCTAACCCCAAACAACCCTTCGGACTACCAATAAACTGCAAATTGAAACCAGGACCTTTCCTCTGTCAAACCAAACCGCCCACAGATTCAGCTGGTATCTGTTTGTATAGATTATGCAGGGGGTGACAGTATCAGGCCGTTGATGCCAAATAACAACTGACACACTCTGCCGTGAAAGTAGGTTTTTCTTCAGAAGACGACGGCATCAGTTGTCTCAGCAACATGTGACTCATGTGACCTCAACCGACAAGCTGGAACTGTGTTTTCATTCCACGTCTCACGGATAGTTGAGCTGGTTTCTTTAGCTCATGTTCTCAACTGTTCCTTTACGTTGACCAAGTCCTTATTTAAACCTCAGACATGATCCTTTCCAAACCTTAACCGAGCATATTAATGGTAAGATTCATGGACTTGCTGAGGTCTTACTCCGTCTGAACGTGTAATATCTTTGTATGAAGTTGTTCGTAGTATTAACCAGTGATGTCATCCTGCCAATGGGGCATCAGATTTCGAATAGTTGCGGTTCCTTTTGAAAGCCATGCAACATAATTAAGCAGCTGTCTCAAAATCAATACAAACAAGATCAAATACAAATTAATAATTGGCCCGTCAGACTTAACCATAGAAATTTTGAGGCTGAACTTTAGAAAAATATGCCATAACAACCAATTTTCTGGTTAAATATCAGCTAAAAATGTCAATATCTCATCCTGTGAAAGCGTTTTTGTTTGGCAGAGGGATTTCACAGTAACTCTGAGTCAGAATCAGACATTTCTGTGTAGAAACTGTAGAAAGAAACAAGTCAGAAAAAGAAGTTTTTGGTTCATTTATGGGGAAAATCTCAGAAACTGACTTTACTAACGGTGAAAGCCAAAAGGACTTTTGTGCTTTTCTGACAGTTACCTCCTTACTTGAGTAAAAGTAATTGACTATTCTAGTAAAACATTTCGGTTGCCGAGCCAAAGCTGCAGGTCAGTGGAAGTTCACCAGTTGTAGCGCAGCCAGAGGAGATCCCAAAACCACAGGTATGAGCGTGTTCGTGTGCGGCGGCCACTTTTCCCGGTGTAACATATAGTCACTGTGATGCGTTCAAGGTCCCGTAGGAATGCGCGTCTCTGATCTGTTTGTCAGTGTGGGACATTTGTTAAAGTTCAGATGGTTGGGTTGACATCATGATTACAGACTTGGAGAACACACAAGACTACAGGGTAAACACACACACACACACACACACACACACACACACACTCATCCTCATCTCTCTATTCCTGTTCTCTCCTCAATCGGTAAAATAATGCTTACTTCAACACACATCGTCTGTTTCTTGCTGATGCACACGTACTGTAGACGCACACACACACACACACACACACGCTGCTGAGTGATAAATTTGTGGTCGTCTATGAATAGCCAGCTGAATAGCAGCGCTGACCAAAAGCATGCAGCATCCTTGGCCCGCGCCGAACATAAACTCTGCGTGTGTTTGTTTTCCCTGAGCCCAGTGATACAGATGTTGGGCAAAAGTCACCTCAGTGAAACGGAGGCCGCCAGCCACGTGCGTGAGTGTGTGTGCCGTGCAGGTTTTTGCGTGCTGAAGTGTGACTGAGATCCTTTTTATCTGTGTGTGTTACGGTAACAGTAGCCAGCCACAGGTCCTGCAGAGTTCACGAACAAAGACCTCATCATCATTATAATCATGTTGTTTGTCAGCGTTCCTCCATGGGTGTGTATGTACTTATGCTGTCATGGGATTGGCCGGTATGAGTGTGTATGTCTGTGTGTGTTTTCCTTGAACTCGGTGATACAGATGTTGGCCAAAAGTCACTGGTTTACCTCTGCCCCAGCCAGCCTAAGCATGTGAGTGTGTGTGTGTATGTGTGTGTGTGTGTGTGTATGTGTTTCCTTTTATGTGTTTCTACATTCACAAACCCATTTGAGTCCTAAAGGTCAAGTCCAAAGCACACACCTGCAGCGTGCAGGTGTGTGCTTTGGAAAGATGGTTAGCAGAGGACAATGAAACGTGTGTGATTTTGAATGTGTGTAAATGTTGGAAAGGTTAAGATGGAGTGTGTGTGTGTGTGTGTGTGTGTGTGTGTGTAGAAAGAGAAGGATGTGGAAAAAGGAAGACAGAGTAACGGAAAGTTAAAGTGTGTGAGAGATGAATCACAGAGGTTGTGTACAATACTGTAACAAATTGCATTTTATTTGCTGTGTGTGTGTGTGTGTGTGTGTGTGTGTGCGCATACTACAGTAATGCCATGCCTAAGGAAACAAACTGTATAAACATTATAAACACGTCACACGCACGGTATCGCCAGTCAATTTCATCCAGATCATGTATGTGCAGGTAACCATAGCAACGGTCCAGGGAGCTCACTGCATCACTGCATGTGTTTGTGAGAAAAACATGCAAATGCACATGTTGACGATTGTGACCGGAGGAGAGAAAATCAAAGAAATTATAGGGCAGTGCGCTGAGGTAGATGTAGTGTTTACACAAGTGTGTAAACAAGCTAAAAAAAGCAAAAGCTAAAGGAGATGCTATAAACCAGCTGCTTTGTTGCACTGATGCTAGCACGACCTTGTGTAGCAGAAGATTAACCTGTGAGCGGTAAAAACGTGTTATTTTAGAGCAAAGACAACAAACCTTTTCAGCAGTTTTAATCAGATTTGACTCATTATTAACAGTTTTTGCATCATTTGAGCGCTGGAAGTGAAGGTCTGATTCTTTCCCCATTCATTCAGATAGAAACCTGGCATTGCTAGCCTAAAAATAAGTGTCCAATAGTGTTGGCTGCCTATGATGACTTTGAAGCAGTCTTCCACAGTTGGGTTCCTCCAGGAGGGGAGAGACACCAGTTTGAATTGTATATATTAAAGTCTTGCTGATAGACAATGCACCACTTGTACTTACACTTCTTATACTTGGCGCTAAGCAGCATTTGCAGTGGTGCACTTGCAATCAAATCAAATAATATGGAAAAAACACTATTTCTAGTGTCCCACTGCAGATATTTTGTGTAAATACATATTTAGAAACTCTATATTGACGAGCTGCTAGCTTATATACAAGCTAGTGGTTACCATAACACACTAACCATGGTGCTAACTAGCAAAGCGCTAGCTTTTGTCATGCAACACTAAGCTAAAAACTCAGCTGAGTTAGTTTAGTTTTGCATGTATTTGATTGTAAATATTGATATTTCTAAGAGATAATGGTGCTAGATGGAAATTTTAGAGATCATCAAGGTGATTATAAGTCACCCTGAGCTGGAGATGAAGGTGTGTACCAGATTTCACGACAATCCATCCAAGTTAACCTCTTGGTGGCGCTTTAGGAAAAGTCAAAGGACCACTGAGATCATTAGGAGTCACCCTGCGGGAGCCATGACACTCTGTACCAAATTCTGTGCCAATACCTCCTGCAAATGTTGAGATTTCATCAAAAAAGCAAAGGCTTTGACCTGTTGGTGGAACCAGAGAAAAAGTCGGGAGCTCTCCGAATTCATTAGGAATACTCCTCTGAGCTCCGCGGATATCTGGACCAAATTTCAATACAATTTCAACTCTATCAAAGGAAGACTTTGATATTTTGCTTAATAACTGTTTGCTTCCTCACCAAGACTTAGATGAGAAGATGGCAGCAGTTCACAACATCTTGAAGTCATCTGGTTAATCCAAAATCCTGTTGCAGTTTATGGTCCACTCTTGTCAATTCAGAGAGAGTATCGGCGCCAGTGTTTCCCGTCAAGACAAACACACTCGGCCGCACTAGTTCTGACCAGAAAACAGTTGAGGTACTAAAGCGGTGGCGATGTTTTCTAAAGGGCAGAGACTACAAAACCTGGTCTGAAGGTATACGTTGTGTACGAGCATGTGAATTAACCAGCTAGCTCTTCAAGTCTCTTTGTTTGGTCCGAGGAGGCCATGAAACAAGCAGTTTCACACAAGGTTGGAAGCTGTGCACTCTGAGGTGGGCATGGTGAATGAAAGAGACATGAAAGATGATCTCAAACAGTCTTCATCCACCTCTGCCATTGAATCTCTGTGATTGTGCCAAGGGTGGTTTTATCTTAGATTAAACACTAGAAAACAGCAAGCTCTTCTCTTTGTAACTTGGCATTTCCATTGAACTGAGGCATCTGTTACCAGGCCAGGCTGGAAGCAGAGTCAGAGGAACTTGCTGAGCACGTTGGACCATGTTCATCCCTTTCAAGGACGGAGATGCAAAGCAGAAAACACACATGAAAACACTGAGAAGTTACCCAGTCATGCCACACTTGGAGTGGCTCCCCGCTGAGTCCCTCCAACTTAGCATCAGCTAATCAGCTAGCATCACAGTAGCATCTGGTAACCTTTGGCTGTCCTCCTGAGTCAGCTGCGGAATCCAAGTCTCAGAGAAGAGAAACAAGCAGAAACGTCTTCATTTTCTATCTAATAGCTGTCTCTCAGCCTGCCAAACTTCAGCTCCATCTAAACATTGTCCAACTTCACGCTGTTTGTTCCGAGTGTTGGCTGTTACTTCAGCCCTAATGAATCCTAGCATGTGTTAAGCTTTTGGTTTAACTCATATGGGAGTTATTTTAAGTGTGTGTGCGCGTTCATCCCGTTTGTAGTCATTTGCACTGCTCGTAACCTCTGTCTGCCTGTATCTAACTGTTATTTCAGCTTGCTGCAGCCTAACTTGAGCTAACCTTTGACTAATGGTGTATCTTGACAAATGGGATCTGGTCAGTTTCTGACCTCCAAACTAAAGGGATAATTAAGAGCTATGGTTACACTTGGCATCCCGCTCTGCAGACTGGATTTTGATCGCATTGCTCGGCGTCCATAGTTGGCCCGGGAGCTGCTCTTGTGCTTCTCCTGTGGCTATCCTGTTATTATCTTTGTCCACACCGGAGATAAATCAGGCTTATAGGTGAAACCACAAATGGCATAAATGGTCATGTTTTGGCCAAAAGGGCATTCGTCCAACAACAATCTTATCAGGCGCGTTTGAAGGTAGATGACTAATGATACTGAGAGATTTCAGCATGTTGTGCCAGATATCAGCGTTTTCAGTGGAGAGCCTTTCTAACATGTGGTTGATGTTGTGATATGAACACAGTTTGGTTTGGTTCATGCACCAATATTACGCACTACTTGGACTCCTGGCCTCTAAACAGCTTGGTTAAGTTTCAGTAAACATGGTTTGGGTTAAAGTACGTTGCGTAAGCTCAAACAATCATCAAAGTTTGGTTTCAAGCAGGAACAGCCGTCTCCTTGTATTTGTCTGACCCATCCATCCACCTTCCTTCCTACCTTTAATCTTTTACACCACGTCACCTTAGTTAGAGTTGGTTGGGAGCCCGCTGTGTGTATATGAGATGCCCAACAGGTGACAGAACACTGGGTTTTGATTACCTCTTGCTGTTACTGACAGATCTATCAATCCAAAGCCAAAGCACCGAAGTTGGCAACCAGTCAAACTGATAACAACTTTAAACTCAAGCTCTTTTCCTTTGACATACTGTTGATGAAGATGAACTTTCAAAACAAACCCATCAGTCAATCCAGAATGAGCGAGGTAAAATGTCAATTAGCTGTCTCAATGGTGTGTTATCCCAGATTGTAAGAGAATAGTTTATTAATTTAGGCCTTTTCTAACAGAATGATCTAGAATAAAGAAGTGCTGCCTTTAAACAGAGCCTCTAATAACTCAGCTGGTGCCTCCATAGGTCATGTCTGCCTGTCATATATATAGTAGAAGGAGGCCCAGTACAATAAAATACAACAGAGCTGAGCAGGCACGCACTGACCCTTGAATGTCCTCTTTAGGCAGATGGACAAATCATTAGAGAGGTTTTTCATTGCTGTCTATTAGCCTGCCAATATTTCCCTTTCAACTGGAGCCAATGGTTTAAACTTTCAAAGGTACCAAAATATTAGTATGTTAAATTTATATTTGTCAATAACAAAAATAATAACCCAAACCACAGTGAAACCCCAAAGGTGACGGATCACGCTAAGCACATGATACATTTGCTTTTCTATTGCGAATGTCACTCTAACCCTGGCTTGGCCCCCGTCTCAGATGGACGAATCATCAGAGACATGGAGACATCTTCATATCTGTGTTTTATAGCCGTCTTCTGCCCTGCCAATAGTTTCATCTCAACTTAAGCCAGCGTCCTACTGTGTCTTCTGGATGCTCCCCAGCAGCATGGTTTCCACCGCAGGGCCAAACCAGTCCTAACCAGGGCTTAGCTACTTACCATTTATCCCAAGCTGCTCCCCTCAAAACAACATTTCTGGGATTCTCTTCGCTTCTGTTCGCCAGGACGAACGTATTTGCCAGTTTGGCTGCAGCTCTGAAGGACTGATAGTAGAGAATATGCTACACGGTCTGAGTTCTGCCATTACAGCATGTCTCTGAATGGTCTGGCAATGATTAGACTGGATGTTATCAACGTCGAGTGGCTGCTCTAATTTTCATTTCATTTTCATTTTATAATTTAATATCAGGCCGTAGTGTTGTTTTCTTCTGTGTCTCCACTGTGTCACAAACACATAAAATGAACAGCCACTGAAATATGTGCCTGAAATTATAGTATTCCTGTTAATAGATTTAAAAGAAAAGCAATTATGCCCAGACTGGATATCCCACATGGAGTAGTTGTTGTTCAGGCCTCACTACAGTTGATTTTATAGTACCAAACAACCCACCACAGCTTTGAAATAGTGATAAGTCTGCAAATTACTGTGAAATAGCTAAAATACAAGTTTGCACACTGCGCTGCCCACATGCAGTGAGACCATCTTGGCAAGCTCCTTCACCAGCACCTGTGTCTTCCAGGGAATCCCAGCACCCACATCCAGGGAGCCGTTTCCAGTGGAAAGTCCCGGGAATTGTGTCAACAACAAAACATAAACGACCCCGTCAAACACCAGAGTGTGACATCAGAGAAGCTGAAATCACTCCACATCGCAACCAAGCACCTGCACAGCAATGTGGGCTCTGGAGAACTGATCCGTGATCTGATCTGATCTGTTTTTAAACTGGCAGGTGCAACAAATGTAACAACCGTAGATTGTATAAAAAAATAATGGATGCAGCAACCATGACGTCACCCGTTAGTCTTTAAGAAGAGTGGCGTTTGTGGGGGGCACCTAAGGTCGCCATCTTAGCTAATCCAAGCCTGGGCAAAGAGGTGGAGCTGAGGCTGGTCCTCAGCGTTCACCCGTCCTTCAGCTCTTAATTATTCCTGAATTTACTACACAATCGTCATAAACTGGCTCTAAAACATGCACATTTCTGCGCTGGCTTCAGTTTTAACACACACAGGTCCTCACCTGGTTAGAATATGTGGTTACAGGTCTGCAGGTTCAGACAAAGAATTCATATTCATCATTCTCAAAATCCAACTTTTGCCGCTGTTTGGGTCATATGATCCCGACAGAGCTGCGTCTAACAGGACCTTGACTACCATTCAGGTTACTTTGAGAATGTATCATCAGTATCTTGTTGTGTTAACGCTAAAGAAACACCAAAAGGCGTGAGACACCATCACCCTACCCATAA
Organism: Datnioides undecimradiatus; assembly: GCA_008933995.1. NCBI lineage: Eukaryota > Metazoa > Chordata > Actinopteri > Lobotiformes > Datnioididae > Datnioides > Datnioides undecimradiatus. Next base: position 761,018 of record WARS01000063.1, on the reverse strand, counting down.
ATGTGCTCCTCGGTCCTATTTCCCGGCATCAGCGCATGCTAATTCTCTGCAAAACCTTCAGTTCATTGCTCCCTGAATCAGCTCGTTGTTGCTGCGACGCGTTGTTAGCTCACTCTGTATGTATGGTCCGGTGTGTGAATGGTGTTGTGGCTGTTTTGGGCCTGTGTTGGATGTTAAATCGGCCCATGGTTTAAAGGGAAAGGAGAAACAGATGATGGCACATTCTTTTGTTGTTGTTGTTGTTGTTGTTTTACTAAGAATTGTTTATGATGTTGCACAGAAAATTTATCTAATCACAGGCGTCTGTTTCTAAGTGTGGACACTATGTGGATCTGCCACATCTAATCACAAAAGTTGCCCTGAAGAGACGCATGTAACTCTGGACGAACGCTGGTTTCAAGAACACGACATTAAGAAGTTTTAATGGCCGACTGACTTTCACTGCCAATCAGTTTGGCTTTAGTTCAGTCATTGTGCTCTGCGTGCGCCCCAAACTTCATGCACTCATCTTTATTGTTAAGAAATAATTGCTTTAAGAAAACAAAACCATCTGTAAACAGTGGGACAGGACACGATGCTTTGACCTGAAACGTTGCGGCGCCCTGGTCACCTCCTGGTTTGCAGTGTTCTCCCTGCCCGCTGGATGACACTCCTGTTGGACTGCGACACCATCACAACCAATCAGCAACTGGAACGAGATCAGACAGCCAATCAATTACTGGAACGTATAGGACCCCATTATCGGGCCCAACCAATCACATACTTGGCACAAGTGTGCCGTCTGTATCGCCGAGTTGTGTACTTCTCCCTCTCTCATTTCCTGCCGGTCTTCCTCGCTGTTGGCCTCCTTCTCGTACTTTCATCAGTGTCCTCTCCTCGCTCTGTTTATGTCTCCTTTTTTTCTGAAAAAAGAAAAACGAGAGGTGGAAATACCTGAAAAGAAAGAATGAGACAGAGGAGAAGATACAAGGACAAGTGCTCCTCTAGCCTTTGGCTGACCTGTGAGGATTCCAGCACATGCACATAATAGGAGTTTAAAGACGCCACGGGACTGTTATAGCAGCCTCTTCCTCTGCACTGATGTCACTGGAAAGGAAGGAGGAACAGTCTCCCTCCTCTTTAAACATTTCAGTGCTACACACAAACACATAGAGATGTACACTTAAGCTCAAACACGTACTCCAAACAGCCACTGCAGACTCAGTTGACCTTTCCCTGCTTCCTCTGTCTCTGTTAGTGCCTCTTTAGCTGTCACGTCTGGAGATCTCCTTCAGGCCAATCAGAGGTCACTAGAGACTGCAGATTTTCTTTTTTTTCTCAGTTCCCATCAAGGAGTTTAGATATTGCGAACACGGCCTCAGTGTGCTACTGTTGGCCACCGTGGCTGGAAACATGGTAGATGCTCTCAAATTGAGAAAGTGGGTTGTTTACATTTGCAGCAAAGTTGAGTGACAAAGCATGAGTCACAGAGACTGTGCCTAACCTTACAGTAACGTTCTCCTGAGACGACATTTATGAAACACAGCAAAAGACCTGACTATGGATGATGAGACTTATATCATTGCTTTTTCTTAATGTCTGTTCTTAAAACTGCTGTATTCATCACGCTAACACTTTTACATACGTACCTGATACAGCAGGTGAGACTGAGGGTTGCACAGGTTATGGCTGACCTCATGTTTGGTGGTACGGGAGCCCTTAATGCATTGAGCCGCCTCCTTCGACCGAAGCAGGATGAATGACACTATTACACTGTAATATGATTGTGAAGAAGGGCAGCCAAAAGTCAGATGTCTTTGTTTACTTAGTGTTTATACAGTGACGAGTCACCGCGCCTTACAGCCAGCCCGTAGCAGACCTGTAATCTGCAGCATGTCACACATGCATGTGTGGAAAAGCACGTAAGATATGCAACAATGAATGACTGCACACGCACATAAACAGAAGTAACAGTGGCGGCGGTTGGTCACTAAAGTCAAACACCCGCATGCATGAACACCGGGGAACGTGTGGTTTAACCCCGGATTTACCCCGCTCCCATCCCATAATAGACATGACAGAGTAACAACTGCGCTGCCATGGTAACAAGGCAAACCTTAGGTCTGGTACCAGGATGTTTAGCTGTGGTTCAAATGACCACAGCGTTGCTCAGTCGAGTGTGCGCGTGTTTGTGTGTGTTCACGCGCTCAAAATGAAATCAGGCGTCGTGGACGGAGTGACTAAGCCGAAGTTTACATGTTCCTGTTTGTGTTTGACAGAGTCATGGCTTGTTCATTTCACCGGCAGAGTACACAGCAAGACAATGAAATAATAAACACTTCCAGGGAGCAGAGCGGAGAAATGGGCTCCGTCCTACATCGGTTTAACTTCTCTCAGAGGTCTTGTGTTAATTTAAAAACACAAAAACAGGAGATGCAGGTTTGACTTCAAAGACTTTTCAATTTAAGCAGTTACTTGGCCCCGATCAGCATCAACAATGATGTTTCCGTAATGGTCTGAGCGAGTCCAACAGCCTGTCAGGAACGTCAAACTCTGTATCACGGTCACATTTCAGCCACTGAGCGTCTCATAAATTCATTACAGGACGGCCGTTGTGCCTCACGCTCATGTGACTCGGACATTTCCGTCACGCAGAAGCTCATGAAAAAGTACTGAGGCAGAAACGTTTTCTCTGAGCACAAAAAAGTCCGGTATCCATGTTTTCTAAGGCCTTAACACAAACATGGCTGCAGACTTTTATAGTGTAGTTTGCAAAATCCCAAAGGGATGTGGTGAATATGACGTGTGCTAGCTAATAATGGACGTAGCTAGCTAACAAAATCCACAGTTTAAAGCTCTTTGAGTGGTTGGAGGGCAAATGTTGTCATAATTAATCATTAAACTGACCAGAAATCAGCGAGCTAGGAACTGTGGTCCTGTACGGTTTAATCATACGGTGCTGCACTATATTTTATTTTGAGTGTCGGTACTTTTAAAGTCCTTAAAAGCAGCTTAAACCCTAAACGGCATAATCGCAAGATAAACTTTTCAATGTGAAAATCAACATTTCCATGCTATCTGGAGAAAAACAACTTTCTCAGATGTGCAGTTTTGCTCCGTACGAGAGCGAAAACGGAAAGTCCTCGACTGTGCAGACTGTGCGGTGATGTTCATTACAGTTGTTGACATTTATTATTTATTATTGATTGCCCCTTTTCTGGGAGAACAGTATATTTTATTAGCCTGTATGGAATATTATTCATTTGTCAGGTTGTTAAAGTGCGTAATGATACTGCTTGGGCCACTGCAGTACACGGGTGCGTGTGCTCGTTTTAATAAGTGCAAGCTAGTTTGCTGGATTTTATTGGTCTGTGTGGAGTGCGACCAATTGTCAGGTTGGTAAGAAGGCAGAAAAACATATTCCAATTTGCGGTTTTGTATTATTAATAATGATAGAAGCAGTTCTTATGAACTATATAACAGCACTTCAGATGCCTTTTAGGTTTTGGCCGAATTCATGTGTCTGCGGCTATGATTTGGACTCTGAGTTAGTGAACCCCACCTCCCTCCTCTAGTCCTCACCCTCCATCTATAAATCTCTCTTTCCCAACTTACACTCCACTTCTCCATGATTCACCCCATCTTTTCTTCCTTTTGCTTTAGCGCTGCCCCTCCACGATCGCGTTTCTTCACATTCTTCTATGTCCTTTCGCTGTCCTTGTAGCTTTTGTCCGACCTTCCTGGTTTCCACTCTTTCTACCGTTGGTATTTTCTAATCTCATCCTTTCTCTGCTTTTAATATCCTCCCATTTTTCCTCCCTCCTGGTTCCCTTGCTCGGTCTTGTCCTACCTTATTTCCCCCCTTCTGCCCTCTTACCCTTTCTCTTACATTGCCCCCCTTTCCTTTGCTTCTTCACTCTCTTTCCATCATCCCTCCTTGGTCTCATCTTCTCATTTTGCCTCCTTCTTTTCCTCAACCTCTGACCATCAGCAGCCCACACTGACCACAGACATCATTAGTGACATTCGTCGGAATCAGTCTCGGAAAAATAACGCGGCGTTCCCAATCTTCCCCTCCGGAGACCCATAAAGTCACACACCAATTCTTGAATTTTCAGCGTCTGGAATTCCCTCTGTCAACATGACGTGTTATTTCCGGATGGGAAACATGACGAAACTGACCGATTTTTCCAAAACAGGTCAGAGCGGATGCCTTCTGTGGTCACTGCGTTGGAGGACGTTGGCACGTTTGGTGCAGAGGGTCAGTGTGTCACGTAGTCAAGACAAAAAAATAAAATTCATGTGGTTAGATTGTGGTTCTTTGTGTCAGCGAGAAATGTTTAGGAGTGGTCCAAAACAAATAAACTTACAATCAGACAGTCAGCTGGCTGTTCAGTCCTTCACAGTTTTGTGGTCAATTACACCCCAAAGATGTAAGGTTATGTATGTGCAGTCAAAATAGTCTTGATTGTTGTTGTTGAATGCATTACCTCTTAACGGTGTTTGTCTTTTGCCGATTGCCGATATCTGCTGTCGCGTCCAGCGGTAATCCCGTTATCCAGTAAAGCTTGAGAAGACAAAAGGTGTAGTTTCTCTAACCCCTACCCTCAGAGTAGCTGTTTAACAGGTCAGAAACACAGATGTTCATCTCCAGACTTGACTTCGGCAATAGTTTTATTTACAGTTTACCGCTCATGACCATGAATAAACTCCAGTACGTCCAAACCTCTGCTACCTGCCTACTCACCTCGACCTGACCACATCACCCCCAGTCCTTCACATCCTCCACCACCTCACAGTCAAACACTGGATAGACTATGAAGTGCTTCCACTCACCTACAAAGCCCTCAGTAACCTCCACCCATCACCTCAGATCCATGGACCATGGGTTCCAACCACACCAGACAATCAAACACCCTACCAACCTTCAAGCAAGCCCTTAAACCCACCTCTACACCCCGTTAACTCCTATTTCATCTCTCATTCACTCCCCATCAAACCACACCTGTTACTCTCTGTTGTCCTTATGTTTACTGTCGAGCGTCTTACAACTTATCTTTTTATCCATGGTCACGTCTGTCCACTGAAAGAGAGAAGGCACGGGGGAAAGTGTATCTCTGCATTGCTACAGCAGCAGCCGTTGGACCGACTGGGCTCCCACACTCATTGCACCACTGGTATGCACTGGTAGCTGACACACACACACAGAATAATTAAGTGTGGCTAGACCTTCACTGATTCATCGTCCCCTCCCTTCCTGGTGCATTACCCGCTGTCACTCATCGTCAGCCTTTTGGTACTGTAGCACATCCAGAATAAGCAAGCGTTGTGAAACATGAAGGTTCCTGTTCTCTTCTTTGTTAATGTATGAGCTTTTAACTTCACGGACCACCTCCTGATGAGAGTGGAGTTGATATTGTGCGGATAATAATAAGGAAAATTAAGGATTATGACACACAAACATGCAGAGTCACACTTTCTTTAAACATGTATAAATAACATTTCTGCATTCAAATGTCAAAAACAACTATTTCATGCTAGTTTTGGGACGCAAATGCTTATTTCTATGATTTTACATCAGGGGAAACTGATTATGTGTTTGTAAATAGACTATAAACTGATAAAGAACTGGAAGGCGTAACAGATTAATTCATATGTTTAATCCGGGGTCTTCCCACAGCAGTGGAATCAGATCTGATTCCCACGAACAGCAGCCAGCTTCCTCTCATTACACACTATGATGTCATGTACTGACACATATCCACCGCAGGTCCACGTATATCACTCACACATACACACAAGCCAGAAATCAACTAACACAAGCACGTACGGGATGGACACAGTCTAAACCACCGCATTCCTGACTCAGGGTCAGGGCTGCCTCTGGTGAGGACACACAGGGACTTTGGTCACTTTGGACGTGTGTTTGTATGTGCGGTGTGTCCGATCTGTATATTTGGAGTAGAAACCGCTGCATAGCCAGAGAACGACATCATTCGTATTCGGAGGCAGACCCACGCTTAAAAGTTAACTCAAGTTCAAACGGCGACCATCATCTTGGTACATGTACGCGCAGGGTACGCTGGGAAAAATACAGGGCAGTCAGACAAATAAAATGTAAAACTGTGTTTTGAACTAATTCGTGTAAGATTAACCTTTGGCAAACCCGCAGAATTTGCGCTAATGACCATTAGCATGAGGTGTTGACAGTGAGTCTAGGAGCTAATAATGTAGCTATGAGCTGCACCTGCTTTGGTTTCACTGGACTTTTAACTGCTTCATATTAAAAGAAGCAGTTTGCAGTCAGTAATTAGACAGGAGTCAAAGGTACACATGTGGTTTATGAGCTAACAAGCTAGCTAGCTAGCTAACCGCTGTGTTAGCTGAGAAGGTTTTCCATTCCTGCTCAATAAAACTCTTTACTGATTGGAGGTAAGAGGGAAAAGGGCTTTGATATGTAATATGTAACATGTTAATACTAATTATTAATACCATTAGCAGAACTTGCTAACCATGTTAACATGCAACGTGCTGAGAATAACATGGAATCAGATGTAGCTACTAATTCTTCTGCTTCTGCATGAAAAGTATTTTCTGTTGATTACAGGAACTCCTTAATCAAACCCTAAGATGAAATCAAGGAAATTAGCATTTTAAATTGCCTTTACCCTAAATATGTTGGATTTATTACATTTGCAGATAGTGCATTTAATGCTAACGGGAAAATGATCATGCACAGCAGCCAAATAATATAAGTTTTACATTACGTTTAAGGGACGTTAGCCTGCTACAGAGTCATGGTGGCTATATGTAACATGCTAAGAAGCTAGGAATGAACCAAAGATGCAGTTTTAATGACAAACGGTTAAAGAAAACTCATCTGTTGAATCCCACGTGAAATCTGAACAGCACCGTGTTTCTGTTTCTGTTGTACAAACAGCGTTTCCCATCAGGGCGAACGCAGCCAGACAAACCCGATTTGTAAAGTAAACACATGTATGCAGAGTGCGCGCTGCAGTGTGCAGATGCTGAGATGCTCTACAAAGACAGATCATACACTGAGGGCAGCACAGAGGGGTGTAGGCGGGGAAAGATTCATAGTGTTGAGATTTTAGGTGAGTGAATCAGTCACACACACCTACACACACTCGTTTCCCCCTCACCCTGCAAATCTGATTGATGAGCGAGATGATTTTTGACTCACCCATCTCCCCCCTCCCACTCTCCACCATTATAAGATCAAGACCTTTTAACAAAGAAATAGCTGTTCTTATAGTTTTCCTTCTCCACCCGCCCACCACCTCCATTTCATTTAATTTTGGGCAGCAAGAGCCGTGTCAGCAGCACACACACTCTCACACACACAGCTGTATAAACGAGGTTGAGGTGTGTCAGAGTGGGCGTGTATTCTGCGGACGTCATGGCTGAGTGTGTCACCGAGGCGAGAGGTTAAGAAAACTACCTATGAGGCTGACTACACCCCACAAACTGGAACATATCTCTGTCTATCATAGTCTATAATCTGTCTATCCAAACAGGTAGATGCATGAGAACGGCAGAAAACAATGCAGTAGTCCAGATTACTAATCTGTAAATGAACAATTTAACTCCAAACACTTTAGGGCCTCTGAGTATCGATTCCCAACACACATTCAAGACGTTTACTTGTAACAGAGTACTTTTACTTAAAGTAAATGTACTTTTATCATTGCTGCCACTTAAGGGTTAAAAAAATCAGGTTCCCATAATATTTTACTGTTTATTTAAAGGATAAAACTTTAATTCACAGGTTATATTGATGAGATTGTAAGAGTTTATTGACAAATACACAGATAAATACTGGTAAATATGTGATTTTAAAAGCTAAACTGCTGTAAAATCCACCAGCTGATCATTAACTGTCAAGAACCTGACCTGTAAACCTGCTGTAAAACCTATATGTATCGGTATATTTACATGCATGTCGCCTCGTGTGTCCTGCTAATCTGAATCTGGAAAGTAACTTGTAACTAAGGTCGCTGATTATATGTAATGGAGTAAAACGTGCAGACGTGTACTTAGTTACTTCCCAGCGCATGATGAATTCATGATATCCGTTCACCATCCATTCTCTCTCTCTCTCTCTCTCTCACACACACACACACACACACACACATTCAGAAGCCACCCAGGGATTTTTCCATTTAAAAATTTATGGGCGACTCTCAGTCATATATATCACTATAAAAGTGTGTGTGTGTGTGTGTGTTCTGAGTGTGTATATCATACAGACGGAGAGAGAGCAAGCAGAGAGGGAAAGATGGATTGAGAGAGAGGGAGTGTGTGTGTGTGTGTGTGTGTGTGTGTGTGTGTGTGTGTGTGTGTGTGTGTTGGGGGTCAGTGAACAGAGTGACCCTGAAAAGTGCTGAACTATAAATGTTTCACAACATTTACTGTTTCCCCTCTTCCCTGCGACCATCCATTCATTGTTTCTCCTTGTCCTGACTCTGTCGTCTGTGTTCTCTCCATCTCCTCCTTTCCTTCCTCCTTTCCTTCCTCCTTTCCTTCCCCCTTTCTTCTCCTTTATCCCCTTGTCCTCTGTTTCACTCCCTCACTCCTCCTCCTCCCTCAGCTGCTTCTGTCTTTCTTCTTTCATCGCTGTTTACTCTCCATATAACCATGTTCAGAGCCTGCATACGTGTGTGTGTGTGATGTGTGTTGTGTACATGCATGTATGTGAGCAATTATGTGTGCATATGTACCATGCTGGCGGTGTGTGTGTGTAGCATGTGTGTGTGTCCAAACAAATAATGTTTTGGTTTCATAACAAAACCCATCGAGCAACCCTGTGACCTCTCTCTCACACACACACACACACACACACACACACACACACACACGTATAGATGTAGATAAACACACTTAGGTCTTCAAACAGGCCTCACACATTGTTTGCACCCGTACCCTCATGATGGGCGCTGCTGCTGAGATGCTATCGCCTATGTTACTGTAACCGTGGCGATGAAATCTTAGCATCACTACTTCCCCTCTCTCCGTATGAACAGCTCAAGTGTTTGCCATGCAGGTGTGCTTTACAAGCCCCACATGACCTGTGGTTTGTACGTCTGTAAACTAATATCTTTACATATATACTTCATTTATAACATTAACACAAACCTTAAATGCACATTTCCTTTATTGCCTGGACGTATGCACACTCCAACATCTTTGTTTTTAATGTAAAAACACACTTTTTATTTTACATGTTATTGTTATTGTAAGTGTCTCTTCTGTATCTGACTTTCTTTAGTTGCAGTAGTTGTTTATTTTTCTCTCACTTGACTTTAATGCATCCATGTGTGTCACTCAGCTGCAAATCTGATGCTAATCCAGAAGTTGCTCATTCTTAGTCCCGTCCACAATATAATCTTCTGCCTTCATGTCTGTGGTACTGTTTAGGTGATAAACAGACACTCTGCCTTTGTTGTTGTCATTTAAAGGGAAATACTGAAGTTTTGCTTTGGTAAAGAAGAAGAAGAACATTGTAAATTGCAGAATAACTGCTGCTGCAGAGCAAATTGCATCTCAAATCTGTCTTCTCTTCCACCATCATGCCCAGTTCACATCTTTAGTTTTTGCAAACACCACTGATAAATTTAAAAATATGCAGTGATGCAAGATTTGCAACACCTGAGTTTACAGCCACACTAGCTGCTGCACAGACTGCTAATCAGCATGCTAACATGTTTACAAAGATGATGCTAACATGCTGGTTTTTAGCAAGGTTAATGTTTCAGTGTATTGCTATGTATCAGTTTAGCTTGCTAGCATGCTAGCATTGTCAGTTTTGCATGCATTATATCACAAACCACAGTATTTGCGTTGTGAGGAGTCTGTGCCTCTTTAAATCCAGTCAACAAAGCCAATGACACAAACTCACATGTATTATCAGATATTTGCAAAGTAACACATGGTACAGAGAGCAATAACATGTTAAAGCCACGATGTGCAGAATCATTTCCATCTTCTGGCAGAATAACTTTTTATTTATGTAGAAAATTGGGGCAGCAGCGTTGCAGCGTATGTGGTCCCTGTGGTTCTCCCCACAGATCCTCCTCACATCTGTGGAGGACAAGGCAGGCAGTTTGAAATCCTACACATGGATGGTGGTTTTAAGATATAACAGTTACTTATCTAAATGTACAAAACAATACATCAGAACCCACTCTGTGTCATCAAAAGATCTTCACATTACCATATCTTTTTAGTACATTTGTGGTCTAAAACACAGTATTGTAACATGTCATGCCATGTATTTAGCACATACGAACACATACGTACGCACTCTGCGCTCTCTCTCCCTCTGGAGCGCATGAGCCTGCTTCTGTTCAGAGTGCGAGGGTCATGCGAAGAGTGAACAGAGATCTCAGTCTCTGATACACAGAGAGAGCCAGGACAACAGATAGAAAACACATGTGGGAGGAACTGTGTGAGTGTGTGATAACAAAGGACAAAGTGTGGGTCGCACTGTAATAGCTGCTCATAAGACGAAAGGAAAGAGGGTTAAAGTGAGCAACAGCATGGTCCCGTGTCCAAGTCTCTGGACTTTTTACCCACCGCCCCACCCGCAGGATATTAGCATTATCTTAAAATAGACTAGTAATACTATGGAAAGTTACACGGACACATCAATCACTCTGTTTTCTTATCCAGGACCGGCTGAGCAAGGTATTCAAGACGTTCCTTGACCCAATAAAGTTTCCAGGTCCTCCTGTGGGATCCTGAGTTATTCCCAGGCCAGATGAGATATATAGTCCCTCCAACAACTTCTGGTTTTATCCCTGGGTCTCCTTCCAGTTGGATCTGGCCAGAAAACCTTCAAAGGGAAGTGCCCAGGAGGCATCCTGATGCCCAAACCCCACCTCAACTGGCTCATTTCAACAAGAATGAGTCAGTTTTAGTCCAAGTTCCCTCCAGGTGTCTGAGCTCCTCGTCCTCACTAAGGCTGAGCCCACCTACCTGACAAAGGAATCTCATTTGGGCTGATTTTAGTCTTTTGGTCTCCAGCCAAAGCTCATGACCATTGGTGAGGTTTGGAACAGAGGCCGACTGGTACATCGACTCCAGCTCAGCTTTTCTCTCTCCACAAAGGTTCAATTTAACGCCAGCGTTCCTGCTAATCGATCTGCCTGTCGAGATACTTCAGAGATACTCACTCACTCCCACACCCAAAGGAGCAATCCACCGTTTTCCAGAAGAGAACGTGATGATATCTAAATTATAAATTGGACTTTTTGGCCATTGAGATGTTTTCCTCACAAATGAACGATTCCTTAAAACTAGAATATAGCTATGCTAGCAGTAGGTATATGCAAGCTTCCTTGTTGGATCTCAACATCCAGTTTAAAATCGGATAAACAAAAGGCAACTGGACTATTTTTCCACTAATTTACTCTTATTTGCCAAACTTACACCTTTTTCTTACTTCCTATTACCTTTCTGTCAGGTGACGTTTGTTGTCAGGGTAACAGGGATAAACACTTGATTAATGTTGTGTAATAGTTGCAGTTTGTTTGCTTTGTTAGGTTTTGGAAAAGTTGGTTTAACTTTAATATATCACATATGTAAGCTACCTAAGTGACACGTGTTTTGTTTTGCTAATTGACTGGTGGACATAGACAGGTCCACGGTTACTTTGGTTCATTGAACATTGATCAAGATAGTCCTGTGTTTGTTTGATTTGTCCATTTAACTGTAGCTAATGGGAACAATCGGTATTTCACTCCGTGCACACTCAGTAGGATCTGTTAGCACAGCTGTTTTCACTGGACATCATGTAGTATGCAACTGGCAGGTGTTGCGTTTATTACCTTCTAAGTTGCCTCTGTTTCAGTTCACTGTACCCCAAAACCCGCACGTGGAGATGATGTATTCAGTTATCTTACACCATTAGACTCTATTTTCAGTCTCAGACTTTAAACGGTTTCTCAAGAGGTTCCACAAAAATATGCAAGAACATATTTCATTATTGTTAGATCATATTTTTCCATTGCCTAAATGCTGTTTCAGATGCTTTTCCATTGAATACTTGTAATTTTGTGGCAGATACTGGCATGAAAAGCGTTGAAGTGGAAGTTTAAATTCAAAGATACTGTATTAAGTATCGGCTGCTGGCGGCGTCGAGCCCAAACTATCAGTATCGGCCTTCAAAATCCCACAAGAGATCTGCTGAGACAGAGAGAGTAACTGATCTGCGCTTCATTCCAGGTATTAGCCATGCCTGAGGCCAGAGGGAATCCTCAGCCAGCTGCTGTGGTTTTGGATCAGGCTATGTCCTGGAATAGCATGCAGTGATACTGGCTGTGACGAAGCCCAGACAGATTTACTTTGAGGGCAGAAGACTATTCTTGTCTTCAAACTACCCGCATCCAGCCACTGTTTCAACCAACATTTTTGTGATTTTATCCCCCCACAGGCAAAGTTTCACCATCATATGTTTGGTGGCTGGTGGTAATTTCCTCTGCTTTCTTACTCTGACCTGCAATCAGGCATCTTTTGTATGCACTTTGTCTTCATTGGAACCAAAGATGGACAAAAAAATAATAATATCTGAGAAAAAGAGAGACAAGCCAGAGGGAATCCTCAGCCAGTCGTTGCGGTTTTTGGATCGGGCTATATCCTGGAATACAATACAGGAATATTAGCTGTTACAGAGCCCGGAGAGCCTTCTATCGAGGGTTGGAAAACAAAACTTTTTGCATTTAGGCCAAAATAGCATCTGCATCCCAATATGTAACAGCTACTTTGATATTTGCAGATGCCAAGATCTCCGGAATAATTATTAGTAATGATAAGAAATCAAGATTTTACAACTGATTGCTGATTGTAATTTCCTGCTCCAGTTGGCTGCCCTGCTAGAAGGTGGCCTGCTTTTAAACAGAGCCGAACATGCTCCTTTATTCCAGTTATTAATCAGCAGTTCAAGCGACTAATCTGGGCTCAGATTATATCCTGGAATACAGAACAATAACATCAACCCTGGTTTCTCTGCAGAGCTTCATTCTGAGTGTAGCAGAGTCTAAATAAACTCATCTTTGCAAAATATTTGCTTCTTTAACCTGACATAGTGACTGCTCGTAGCGCAAGCTGGTGCCATAGCTAGCAAGCTAACTCTTAATGCACTAGCTAGCAACCAAAAGCTTTCTGTATTTTCTTTGTACAGGGATGTTTAATTATCATTTTATCATGTTTGTTATTATTTTTTATTAACTTTCATTCAATTAAAAGGGTTAAGACGGGTAAAAAGCTCTTTAGCTAACAAGGTTTCTGACAGGTAGCAAGGTAGCTAGCTAGTGGCTAGCGGGAAAATGAGTTTACACAGTTTAAATGTACTTTTATCCAAAGATAAATCATGCAGAGTTTTCCTTTCATACTAACTTTTGTATCATCCAGAGCAAATTACAGTATCTTAGCAAAAGACACTTCGATAGCTGCTAACCGCTGTATCTCCAGCTACCTCGCGAGCTACAGCCGCCATCCAGTCGCTGATACAAAAGACAAACTTGCACCATTGACTTCTGTCTCTTACCTGCCTGCTAAAAGAGTCTCGTTTACAAAGCAGTGAATGAAAAATGGTTAAAAGCAGTAAAACCCAGCTAACAGGCTACATTCACAGTCTGAATGTGTGAAAAGGAGGTAAAACTGCGCAGCACGAGGTAGAAAACTGCTTTATAAATGCAAAATTTTACTATTTTTGTTAATACTATATGTACCAAACGCTAACGCAGGGTACTATAAGCTGCCCTGTGAACTATACTATGTTGTTTCATAGGGTGTACAGAAATTATGTTATATGGAATAAGTGCTAGCTTTAGCATGTAGCAGAAAATTATATAAAAAAAGTTAAATTACTTTTCAAGTTTCAGAAAATCAGTTTACAACCTCTAAAAAGAGCAAAGTTTAGAAGAAATACTGGGTGATACATGCTTCGTGCCCCATCACACGCGAAGATGGATCTGTGCGGTGGCTGACGGTAATTCCACATCTCCCCGGGGTCGCCGCTCCGCACTCGCCTCGTCAGAACAAAGTGTCTGCGAGTTACAGATGTGTATTTAATTCCAGGTATTAGTCCTAGCTGACACTAGAGGGATCAGCGGCTGTGGTTTTGGATCGGGTGAAATCCCAGAACACAATACATCAGTATTAGCTGCCGACGCGGTCCCAAAACCCCAAAAAAAGCCCGTATGGTTGAAACGTAAGATAATTCGATTTGACCACTGGCTCGAAGCTGAGGTAGCTGAGCTGCTGTCGCCATTTGTGATCCGCAGAATGAATAAAACACTGTGCTAGAGACACAGAGAGAGTTTTCGAGTGAGAACAAGCGTCTTTAATTTTGCTCTGTTAATTGGTCAAACCATCGTTCCTGTATTTATTTATGTATTTAGATCAGTAGAATGTAGATTTTTGCTGCTGTATCTCTGAGAACAATATTTCCATCAGGTGCTTTTTGTTTTCCTTCACCTGCAGGTTGCGTTTGTCTCTTTTTCCACCTGTTTCATCTTCATATTTGGCCTTCATTGCTTTTCCTGCGCTGTCTTTCCCTTTATATGTGTCACCTTTGCTTTATTTTCCATTTTCTCTTCTCTCTCTGTTTTCCTTTCTCCCTTTTTCTGTGTCTCTGTCACTTTTTCTTCTTATATTTCTTTCCCTGATGTCGTCTCGCTTTCGCTTTCTCCAATTTCGCTTTTCCTTGATCTCTCTGGCTCGTCCACCCTCTGTTCCTGATTGTCTCTGTCCTTTATCTTCCCTGTGTCCTCTTTTCCTACTGTTTCCTTCCCTGTTTCTTCCTCCCTGGTTCGGTTTTCCTGCTTATTCATCAAGGAAATTCACAGTGTGTTAATGTTTGATCAGGTTTTAGCGCAGGAACAGCTCAGTTGGTAAAGGCTGGGGTAGAAAACAGGACTGCAAACAACACGAAAACTGATGTGTCCAACAGGCCTGGTCTTCTCTTTTCGTGCACTTTCTGACTCTATACTAACTTCGCATGTCAATGTTTTGCCCGCCGTTGATGCCACTGTTGCTGTTGTGTTTCGTGATTAATCAGCGGCCTTGTCACCGCAGTGCCGTTAGCTTCCAAACCAGACAACGCTAATATCTCCACACGACTGTTAATGAAATGTGTGAGAGAGCGTGTGTGTGTTAGCGTAGAGAGAAGTTCCTTTTCCTATAGGATGACATCACTTTGTTTTGGGCGGTGTTGTTGCCCGTACACTCAGTGACCGTTGCTAAGGTCGTCGTCTTCTTTGTCCGTGTGTGTGTGTGTGTGTGTTTATGTGTGAAAGAGACAGACAGAGCTGCATCATGAATTTGTGGAAGCGTGCAGACGCATCAGTGCATCTGCGTGTTTGTGTTTGTATGCAGATACTCCTACACACTAAAAACATGTAGTGACGTTTACTTGAAGGAAATGCAGGTTTAAACATCATGCATCATCTGGGAACCATGGTGTTCATTCACTTTACATTAAACGCTTGAAGTAAAACCTATTTTATTAATAGAGGAGCCATGTTGGTGTCCAATTTGAAGAAACATAAGAGATATGTTGTTCTGTGGTTGACGTGGTGCAGCCCAGTTTGCAACAGAGTCTGAAACAGCATGGAAACCTGGTCTTTGGTTTGTTAAAGTGCATTTTTGTGTTTGCATTTGTACCAAATACTGTATATATGGTTATTTTCTCCATGTCCTCTGTGTCATTTCTTGCAGAAATTAGTTTCCTCAGCTCCTCCAGCATCTTAAAACTTGCTTGATTTACATTTTTGCAGGCCGAGTAATGCTTTGTGCAGGCGTGTGTGTGTGTCTGCATCTGGTTGTGTGTATGGGATGTAGGTTGTCTTTGCTAAATGTCGTAGTTGAGCGCCAGTGTGATAAAACATCTCTTAGCACAGCAATGAGACTTATAGCACATAGTCAGCATCACTAATCCATCTCTCTCTCGCTCGCACACAGAACAGCACAAATGTCTTCGCACGTGGGACCGAACCCGGGCCCCGTGCGCACACGCAAACGTGCACGGCTGGCCCTTTTGTCACTTCAATGCAGATTGCATTATGCAGAATGCATACGCGCAGTTAAACACTCACATGTGCACACCCACTTGCAGACCACAGAATGATAATTTGAAAAATACAAAACCAGAAAAATCTTCTCAGCAAGGGATTGATTTTTTTTTCGATCTTTAATCCTCTTTCTTTCATTTTTCTTTTCATTGCCGTTTTTCTCAGCAGTCGTAATTAAAAACACCTGGATCAACTTCTCCCTGCATCTCTCTCTCTTCTTTCCTCTGTCTTTCCTCTCTGCCCTCGCTCCCCTATCGTCCACTTCTCTCAAAATCTCTTCCTCAGTCGAGTCTTTGCTCCTGCAGCCGCTCTGAACACCACAATTTTGTCTTTGTGAAGCAATACGGTGAGGAGGCTTTTGAACTACTGATAGATTAATACTGTAAAATGTGCACAGCTGCAGTGAGGAGAGTGATCCTCCTGAACCGAACGTGCAGCTGAAACCCACTGCAAACTGCACGGCGAGATGCATAATCAGGCCTTGATTGGCATGAATCTGCACTTGTTTAAGGTTAAAAACACCTGACTACTGCACCCTCACGTAGCCGTCATGGAGCATCTATGCAGCTTATCCACTGCTGTTACTGGGACTGATCAGCAAATATTTAGCCAAATATGCAAACCAGTGATTTCACCCATGCTCTGCAGCTCCTTTGTCTTTCCCTTTCCTTTTCTTCTTCCACTATCAGGAGACCAAACTCTGCAGTCCCAGTTTCAGCTGTTTAAAGGACAGTCTAAGTTGAGAGCTACTCGCCAGTTCCAACAGCCGTCTCTTCTAATTGTCGTCACGCATGAACCACACCCATATAGGACCCAAATCAGTTCAGTTAGATTCTGGCAACCAACACATAACAATATGTATTTTGCAAATCGATCCGGCGTGCAACACGGTCTGAGTCACAAAACAAACTCTGAGGACCACCTTCACTTGTTGCACATTCACGCCACGGTGTATTGTTTGCACACATTGTTCCACGTGCATGGTCAAACAGTGAGCATCCAATGGATCGACAGCCGCCGGCGACCAACAATGGACTGAAAAGCGTTTTGATCCAAACTTACAGTCAGATCCCAGCTGTGGGACCTCACAGCTCAAACTGCATCGCTCGTTCAACTTTGTGGATTGAACTGTACGCCCCAAAGAGTTTGAGACATTTACATTATTTTTAAAAAACAGCTGATGCAACATGTCAGTCACAGGACGCTCTTTGTGCCATGACTGCATAAATAAACTTCTCAGAGTTAGAATTCTAAATTTGCATGATGTTAATATGCACTGACTCCTATCTGGTAAGCTGTTATATAACTTTGCATTGTGTTATTTAGCATCTGGTAACCTTTGGCTGTCCTTCTGAGTCAAGCGGGGAATCCAAGTCACCGGAGGCAGTGATGGAAAGTGTGTTTTATATCACAAATGCAACAGGAACAACCTTGTTTACTTCTGAGCTCCCATTAAAACTCGACCTTTTTAGGTGCGTGACAAAAGGTTTCCTCAGGACGCCCCGGCGCACACAAAGCGCCCAGCCGATTGTTTTCGCAATGTGTCGGAGCACAGGATGCTCCCATTCGCGGTGTGTGTTTTCCAGACAGTGACAAATGAGCTTTTGATTGAATTCATCAACAACATGGCATCTGGATGAAAGATGATGAGATGGAGGGAAGGAGACAAAGAAGGTTGGAGGCAGTGAAAAGAGGATGGGAGGCACAGGAGGGGGGCAGCCGGTCTCTGAAGGACCGGGATGTTGACTGTGGGAAGATGGAGATGCAGGCAAGCTTCTCCTCGCCTGAAATAAATCAATTTACATTCCTGCAATTAATCACTTCTGTTACTATCCTCTGAGTTAAACGCTGGATCCGCGATGGTGCGATCAAGCTCAGCGCTGACCGCCGCCTGACTTGCCCCTGTTTCTGTGTGTTTGTGCAGCTTTTTTGGTCTCCAAGTGTTTGCGAGGACATGAAAGCTCCTGTTTTCACTGCACCATGTCGCAACTGTTTTGCAACCGGCTTTAGGGTTTGGTTGAGGAAAAGATTACCTCATGCGTCCAACATGCAATCCAGTAGTTGTGCCTTTCGACATGATTTAGAGTCGGTCAATCCAGAGTACAAAGTGGTTTTGTTTGCTTAATCACATAAAACAAGATGAGCTCTCGGTGCCCAGGGGAGTTTGGCTCCAAGAATGCGGACCGAGTTCAAAGAGACACGAGAGAAAAGTAGATGATGAGGAGTGTAAATTAAAAGTTCATTAAGAACGGCACATATGGAGGCCGGGATGCTGACATTTTGTTTACCGTTTGTTTATGTCCTGATGAAAGATGGATCTTCAGACCGTGTTCGCCCTCCTTCCCCTTATTCCTTCATTTACGATTTGACCACTTGCTGCTTTGCTCTGGTTCGTGCAGCCTTGATCGACTCTTGCAAAGCTGACGCCTCATCTTCTTCTTCAGTGATGGTGTAGCCTCTTTTCGTCAGCTGCTCTCCTCCTGTTGTACCTCAGCCATCTGCTGCCTTAGCATCCTCACTGTAGTAGTAGTGTCATGAGTCATGAACCCAGGATGAGTCTTGCACAATCAAGCTCTTTCTTGTTAAAGTAAGATTTCATCAGCTGGTGTTTTGTCATTTCTAGATGCTTTTGCCTTCATATCAATCACTAAACATGCAGTTTTATTTAGTTTTTCCATGATACAGATGATAAAAGAGGTTTCTGTTGAGTTGTCCCTGGTTTGTGGAGCTTCTCGTCACCAGGCTTTGCATCTTGCTGCAGCATATTCTTCCTGCGGCTGTGTTTGTGTCTTGTTTCAGGTTGTATAATGTAGCATAAAGTAGTATAATGTACTATTAGCTGATGGTGTAGCGTCACGTCTGACACCACCTGACATATAACAGCAGATGCATGTGTCGGTCCAGGTGAGGGTGGGTTAGTTGGAGATCAGGAGAGGACATGACCTTCCACCAACCAATGAAAAGGGTTGACTTCTTGTGTCAAATTGACCTTTTCAGTACCCAACTGAGGACGTGAACGACTTGAAATTCAAGACATGTGGTATCACAACCACAAAACCATGCTCTATTTTGACATCTTTTGGTAAAAACACACCAAATTATGGTGATTTGGGACATTTTTGATATCCATTACAAATCATCTTCCACTCAGAGTCCTCAAATGCATCAGTCAACGTCTGTTTCCCACTTAGATTATATTAAAAATGTCACTTTGAGTTGAAAGCATGAGTCTGTTATGGGCAAAGGGTGGAAAGCTTTCAGAGTTATGTCTTCCTTGCGTTATGATATCGATCTGAAACTCCTCTAATGGGCTGAGTCTCCCAGCCTGCTGCTGTAACATTATCTCTGACCCAGGCTTTGAACCGCGCACCGATGTGTTTTTGTGACCAGGTTCAAACGAAGGTGAGAGAAACTGCGTTTTTGTCCCTGAATCGATCCAAAACCGAGTTTCCAAACCTTCTTTATCATTGCGTCCTCGTGGCGGGCGTACACGGGGCTGCGGGTGCAGCGGTCGACGTGAACAGTAAAAACAGTCATCAATCAAAAACACGGATCGCTTTACTGAGAACACAGGCCCGATTAGTCCGTCGCAGCCAGGCCCTGGTCCGTGGTCGTACAGAAGAGCTTCTCCACACCGGTGACGGCCAGTCGCTCCGATATCGAATGTTTGGGCTGATGATTGGCAAATATGATGAAGCTCAGTAAAAAAGTCCAGGCTTCATGTTGTAGACTGTAAGTTGTCGTCGAACTGAAAATATAGGTCCTAACATTGACGTCTGTGATGTTCTTTCTATACTTTTGCAACTATTCACCTTGTTTCCACATCTTTATAATCTTTAGGAAGCTTTAAGATTGTGACCAACGTGTCACGAGCACCATTTTATGGTTCTGGAGACCTCCACCTTATGGACGCTCAGGCGCACATGGCGATGAAATCTGTTTCCACAAGCCAACAGCAACCAGACATTAACAATTCATCTTTATCTAAGTTGACGAAACGCCACGAAACATTAAAGTAATACTAAATGCTCCCAGATTGTTTCGTTAAAAGGCGAACAAAGTCATGTCAGCTGCACAATCCAGCACCAGCCCGACTCCACCATGCCTGGTGTGAGACGCTGCTACCAGAGGAAGGGCTTGTAGTCCCATCAGCTGATCCAATATACCACCATCTAGAAGTTACTGAATCCAGTCAATATGAAATTGAACCTGGTCAGCTGACACTTAGTCCTGGGACAGTGAACGAAGCAGCAGGGTTTATGGGAAACGCGAAAACTGAGCTAAAAGACCTAAATGCACGCAGAACCGAATGCAGCCGTGTCTCCGGCTCCCGCGCCGCTATCTGGAAACACGACTTGACTCCCGGACGCAGTGCTCGGTCTCTCTCTGTCACACGCATAAACACAGATCGTTTGGTCGGCGCAGCACAGTGGAGGCATTGTTGCTCTAAATGAATTTATCATCTTGTTTGGCTTTAAAGCTGTTAGCCAGCAGGAGAAGGTCTCTGCTCCAAATGTAAGCATATACACTGTGTGTGTGTGTGTGTGTGTGTGTGTGTGTGTGTGTGTGTGTTAACCGGTGACCTGGTCTGTCTCTAACTCAAACCGAGGATAAATACACCCACTTTCTCTTTTTTCTCATGTTTCGCACCGTTTCCATCACCTGCTCGACACAAATAAATAGGCGCTGGCGAGCTCCTTCAAAATAAAAGCCCCGTCCCATTTTAAAGAAAATGGAAACTGTTGAACTCTGGCGACGGCTCCCGCTTTCATCTCGACATGAAAGCGCAGAAATGGGAGCTTTACACTTCAGGGAGGCTGCAGCAGACATATTTTACAGATCCCTCAGACATTTTCCGAAAGCCGCCTTTGATTCGTCTCGCGGTGGAGCATTTGTTGGGTCGATCACGCGAAGACCACAAATGGATTTCTATCTATATTAAGGGTGTAATTTCTTCTCCATTCACAGCTCAGAGTAAGACGTCCACCGTGTGCATCCCTGTCAGGACTCTCCATCACCAGGCGCTCTGTTTGTTTAGGAGAGCGCAGTGACCATTTCGCTTATTTCGAGACGTTTGCCTTTGATTAATAGAACAGCCCGTCCTCTAATTTAATCTTCCTCATAACGTTTTTCCATATAAATCAGGGAGAACGTCGCTTGAGTCAACGAGGGCTTTTGTTTCCAAATTTTATTTTTTTTCGTTCTAATTGGAAACCTTTAAATCATGATGGAAACGTTTTCATGGAAGCAGATTCTCTATCTTTAAAGTCTCCTCACTAACGTTTCCACATGATTCGCTTGGTTTCTTTATGCTCTATGCTCTAATCTGACCGTTGGTCCTTCTTCAGGGGCATCTCCCCTTTTCCAGCAGCAAGTGACACAGTTAAACTTCCTCTCTGCCGACGCTCAAACTACACCCACAGCTGCCGAGCTAACGGCTAACATGCTAGCACATCAGCCCCACCAGCAGCAGCTGGGCCTTGGTTCATTTTCCCTGTTTGCTTCTTTTGCTTTTACTTCCTTTTGATCATTTTATTTAATAAAGAGCATCTGAATAGAGGAGAAAACCCTCAAATATCACTTTTTTTGTCTCCTTTATTGCAATTTTTTGGCTAATTCTTCTGAATTTTCTACCTTTTTCCAGTCGTTCTTCTTTCTCTTCACTTTGTCCTTCCTTTTCTCTCACGCCGTGGTTTATAAAGGCTCCTTTGTGAATGTTTGTTGACATTTTAACTGTATCAGTTATGTTAATTTGCTTTTGGACGCCAATCGAATGTCCACCCGTGTGAGCGGCTTCCAACAGCGTGTGTGTGTGTGTGTGTGTTCGCGCGTGCATGTTGTGTGTATTTTTGGGATAGTTATGATAATTGGGAATGGGCTCAGGATGCCAGTCTAGGAAAATAGCCGGGAAATGTCTTCTGTGTGTGTGTGTGTGTGTGTGTGTGTGTGCGAGGGTCAGCTTTCGGGACAAGGAGCTGGAAGCTGTCAGGTGGAGGGGATCATATATCGGAATGCTGATTGGTGATTGGTGTGTGTGTGTGTGTGTGTGGAGACAGAGGATAATTAGCTTAATGGTCAAATGGCTCAGCTAAATCCTGTTTGTATCCCTGTGAAAATAGCGAAATTGTAGGCGCACAAACACACTGATACAAGCCGGGGTAGTGTCTGCTGTCTAAATAACAGCATACTGTTTCCATTGACAGAAAAAAAATAAGAGCGCATGATGAGAAAGAAGCCGGTGGCGTCAACATTCCCAGCGGACATTCAGCTTTCATCATAATCACCGTTGCCCTCATCCATCCTCTTATTGATCGTGTCCTTGTGTTACCCGCCTCTCCGTTCAGCTGGTTCTCTCTTGTTTCGCTGCGTGTGAGATACATGTGTGTGTGTGCTGCCGTGCGTTAGCTCATCCGTTCACATTTAACATTTGGCTGGATCCAAAAAAAAAACCACGATAAAGTTGAAAGAAGGGTTCGATTAGCACTCCCGAACCTTCAGCGCTAGCAGCTCCGTGAGGGCGCAATCAGGATAAATGGTGCGTAGAGCAAAATGCTAACATCAGTGTGCAAGAGCAAAGCTAGCATGCTTGCATTTAGCAACTGGGATGTTTACTGGAAACAATATCACTCAAACTTGTTGCTAATGTTAGCTAATTAGCAGGAAACACAAAATGCAGCTGAGGCCGAAAGCAGTCGTTGGGATGTTTCACTGTGAGAGAGCCGGCTGGTGGTGCTCAACGAAAGGTCAGTGGATCACCAACGTTGCTAGGAAGGATCTTCTGGGACTGATGACTGTCTGTGCCAAACGTCAGGCCAGTCCGTTCGTCAGACGTTGAGATATTTGTCTGTGAAACGCGTGAAGATGTCGAGTTTCTCGTTGCTCTGGTGGTTGAGGAACCTTCGGTGTCTGCACACATTTTCAAAATAAAACATCCTGTGCAGGCTCCAAGTCATTAAAACAAACTAAATCAAGTATGTAATGTACTAAT
Organism: Datnioides undecimradiatus; assembly: GCA_008933995.1. NCBI lineage: Eukaryota > Metazoa > Chordata > Actinopteri > Lobotiformes > Datnioididae > Datnioides > Datnioides undecimradiatus. The sequence goes on along the minus strand of WARS01000063.1, from coordinate 737,957 downwards.
TCCTGGTAAAAGCACATAAATCAAGGAAAAGTTGACAAAACCAACAAAGTCAACAACAACAAACCCTGCAGTTACCCTGACTTTCCCCACTTCTGTTCGTCTTTGGTCTCATTCTGTCCGTCTTCCTTTCGTTTCCCTCCGTTTCGCTCTAGTTTATTATGAGTCTCCGTTCGAACAAATGTGTCATCGGCCTCCTTAGACATTTAACACACGTTCCCCCCGTGTCTCTCACACAAACACACACACTGTTTTGAACACGTCCTTTCTCTATCTCATCTTGTAACAATTAGCGTAAATTGGAAACTTGCGTCGTCAGGGTTTGTTCTAGCGCGCAGCTTCCAACTTTCAGGTCATACCCTCGTTGACACTTTCATTTTCTCTGTCTCTGTCATTTTATTTCTTCTGTCATTTAATTAGCCTTCATTTCCAGCGTGCCTTATTGGCATGAAGAACAATCGTAGCCAGAGCAAATTTCAGCTCCGTCTACAAATTGTAAACAGACTCAGCTCCGAGCCGTGACTTTACCACCAGCCAGTGATTCAGTAACGTCACATTCGAAACAACAGATACCGTTTTAAACTGACATCTAGCCCCGTTTGTCTCAAACCGGGACATTCAGAGATTGCAGGTCTTATCATTAGTGTGTTTGATTAGCGCTTTGGGGAACTGCCATCGCGACCTCAGTGATGTTTCTCTGGCAGTAATGTTTGTGCAGCGTTCTGGAAGATGCTGGCGAACAGACATTTCACAGACCTTCCAAACATCCGAGAGCCTCTTCACAAACCCTCCAAGCCTGCATAATTATTCCTTCAATTGTCTTTCCACTGCTATTTTCTGCATAATTTATCTTCAGTTCAGGTTACCTTGAAAACATTTTATTGTGCGTCATGCGATGCTCGAGCTGGGATCCTCTTGAAGTTTTCTTCAGACTTGGCCCCAGTTGTCATAACTGTTTGCGTCATCGGCATCCCAGATCTGCACAAATACAGCTCTGTAAAGCTGCAGTGCATCCTTGTTTTTGTTATCATCTGCGAAAGGACAGTCAGACACCGAGTCTCGCCTCTTAATCCTTTGCAAATAGCCTGCAGGAAAAGATGTGATGTATGTATTCTGTAGCTGGTCAAGAGAGAGTTTCCCCCGCCTCACGCTGGCTCGACTCGTACTAGTTGTGGGATCTCAAACGTGTTTTCAGAGCATCTCCGGCGGCAGACTGGTTCCACATTAAGTCACATCACTCACAGGGATGCGCAACGGTTCAAAGGAAACTGGAAACGAGCCACTGGATCTGGTCGGCGAGAAGTTGGCGCCTGTTAAAAGCACCTCGTCTGAAGGCACCTCGAGAGAGACGGATCACGCTGGCATTATTTGGCCTGCGGATCGCTGGAGCTCACCTCTGCAGAAGCACTCGGTCAAGAAGTCAGTCAATAGACGCACAATCAGAAGTCGGACAGACAAATGGGCCCGGCAGTTGCACAAACCTGCAACAGGATACACTGATGTACTGTGAAAAGGGTTGCTCGTAGCGATGTGGCAACATTTACCACCCAAATCTGCAGTTTCCCTCAACCCTGCACAGACTTTTACTCTATTCTTGAGCTCTACTGTCAATCAGTCATGTTTCCAGTTGCAGCAGGGGGCCTAAACATCAGAGACTGCGAACCACCGACCCACTATCAGCTGGTGAAGTTAGCATGTAGCTTCTAAATGCTAAGGGAAGCTAAGCAGCCAGCCATTAGCGTCAGGAGACCAAAACAAAGCTTCGATAACTGTGATCAGAACTGATGCCTTTAAATGAATGCTAATAGTGCTTCTTTAGCATTAGCAACACAAATTTCCATGCTGACAATATGTGAAATGCCTGTGAAAGGCATTAAAATGAGCCTTAATGTCTGCTGAACTGTTCTCAGACTGGCTCAGTGTGAGAGACACGTCTGAACAGCGTAGACATGCTGAAGGCACTCATTCACGTTGATATGCAGCAAGTTATTGGTTTTCCTGCAAGAATGCAGCCCTGTCACCATGCAAGCCTGTCGGTACTGTACAAAACTGTTTGATGCTGATGTTTTGTGGCTTGTTAATTTACAGAAATGCAAACTTCTATTTGAATTCTCACTTTCTATAATAACAAAAGCAATGGTTTGAGTGTTTTTTGGGCAATTTAGTAAATTATAGCAAAGGATCGGCATCTAAAACTGGACGATTGCTGTTATAGTTTCAGTGCAAACACTGATTTCAGTGCTGCTTGCAACATAAGAGGGAGCACGACTTCCAAAGTTGGCGCCAAACATTAGTTTTGGATTAAGACAGATTCAGATTAAATACCTGACTGTTTTCAGATCATGCAAACAGTATAAAGTTGTTCTGAGGTCGCCTTCAGGTGACCTTGGTGCTAATTGTTGCCATAGAAAGCTGTGCTGTCACCATTTCTATTGTTTCAAGATGCATCTGGGCTGATCAGCATCTCACAAGGCTGCAGTCACTGCAACAGCACCGATTTGTCCCGAAGGCCTGACATGCGCGTCTGCTTTTCTACTGTGAAACATCAGAGTTCACGTACAACTGAGCGGCTGGAAACAGACTGTCTCTCTCCCGCTCTCTCTCGCTCTCTGTCCCTTTTCTTCTCATTTCATCTTTGATTGCATCTTTGATTATTGTGGAAAACTCTGAGAGGTCGCACACAAACACAAACACACACACACACACACACACGAGTCTCTGGGGAAGGGACCACAGTCTTGTTTGTCTCTGCGCGGGGACGGGGAAGCGAACTGGAACGCACATTGTTTTCAAACCAGGCGCTCCCCGCAAATATCTCCCCCTCAGAGCTCAATGGGAGGGAAGGGATGTATTTTAGGGGTGATGTGTGTTTGTGTGTGTTGAGAGGTGGTGGTGGTGGTGGTGGTGGCGTGGGGGGAGGGGTAGTAGGAGGACGGCTTGGTTTTGGTCATGTCGGTGTATTTGCCAACAGCGAAAACCAAAGCACAGCTGAGCCTGGGATCCCTCATTATGGTCTCATCTTCCTCTTCACTTTCTCCCACTATCTGTTTTCTTTCCCTCTCTCTGCTAAACCTCCTGCCTTTGTTAACCTTTAACTCGCTTTCTCTCTCGTTTTCTCTCTTTTCTTGTCGTTCGCTACCTTTTCATGCACTCAAGAAACTCAGACGTCAGGACAAAGACAGTTGGTGCAACTTAAAGGTTCCCCCAGTTCCCTTTAAGACCAGCGCAGTCTGCATTAGGCTGATGTGATGTAATGTTCACCAGTGTGTGGGAATCCGGCGATGGCAGCAGTTCCACTGAAATGAGCTGATTTCCATTTAAAACTTCACCGTTTTGTAAAATCTATGTGTCAGCCTGAACGGCGGTGACTTGTCAAACCTTGTACAACCTGCTTTCACACGCAGTTTGTCCTCAGATTTGTTGTTCCTCACTCTTTACTCCCTCCGTCCACTGCCTCAACCAGCAGGTGATTTCTGAATCCTGCCATTACAGACTAATTGGAGTTTCTGAGTTTCCTGGGCTAATGCAAAGATAGAAATAGCCTATTATTGACCTCCGGTGGGGCGGAGAGCAACGGCTAATTGGTCATTTTGCAGTTTTCCCCTCTCTGTGTCGCTCTTCTCCACTTCTGTTCCTCTGTTTTTCATGTTTCTCTCTTTCTCCATTTCCCTCTTTTGACCCCATATTTGTCCTTTTCTCTGCCTTTTACTTCATCTCCCTCCCCATCTCTCACTGTGAGTCCTGCTGAGCTAACGGACCAATCACAGACCAGCTTCGGCTTTCATGCCTTTTTATGTTTTTGCCCTAATTTGCTCATGTTCATATGTGTGTATCTGTTCGTATCTGCGTGCGCGTCGCATTAGACACCGCATGCTTGTCTTTGTCTGCTAATATTAAGTATGTATGTGCTCATTCACAAGTGTTTAAATCTCTGTTTCACCGTGTGCTGCTGAGATTTTCCATGTATTTACATATATGTGTGTGTGCGTGTGCTCATCGCTCGCCAGCTTTCCAGCATCTTAAGCCCCCTCCAGTGTCTCGTGGCATCAGATGAACTTCAGCAGAGGTCTGGGACACAAACCAACATCCCAGTTACTACATTAAAGACCATCATACCCGTTGTGCTCCTCAGCCAACAATATGACAACAATAATATTTTACCGCATTGCTTTCTTCTCCAACAATACATGGAGAAGATCTGGGATTTTAGTCTTATAAAGGGCGCAGGGGAGTTAGTGACAGTAGGAATAAGAATCCATAAGATTTAACATGTTGGCGGAGATTCGCTGAAGTGCAGTCGTTACGTGGCGTTTTGAAAAGCACACTGGGGAGAATCTGCATGCTGTCTTTTATACTTTCAGTTGTTTACTGTGGCTGAATGCTAGTGCTGAGCAGTTGCAGTTGTGCAGACGCTGTGTGGTTTCAGTATAGTTTTAAGGGTCGTCCGCCTGAAGCAAACCAAGCCCGAGATCACCAGCGGAAAAAAACAAAAAATATGAATGAACACAACTTTTCTAGTGAAATACGTGCTGGATCTGCGCTGGTACGAGCACTTTCCAGGAAATATCCGCAGCTTCACACTCGCGCTCACCTTCTCCTGCGTCTTTCGCCTTCATATGTTTAATATCACAAACTGAAACAGAAGCAACAGCCTTAAACAGAAACACAGATTCACCGCAGCAGTGGAGGTGGTGACTCAACCTCGACCTGGATCGACTCTCTGTAGACTTCAGCTTGATATTTCTGAAGAACGCTGAACCATAAATAGCTCAAAACCAGCACATCCAGCATCACTTGACTGCACAAATAAAATAAAATATCACTGCATTAAAGAAAATAGAAAACATGTGCATATGTTTTACCTTATCTAACAGAAAATCTCTCTTATGATCAAACAGGGACTGATTAATTAGCTTAAATTAGCATAGCACCTGACCAAGAAACAACCCAGCACCTAGACCCAACATACAACTGCAAATCGAACACAAAACAATGCAACAGACCTGTTAATATCTGATCTTTGGGGGTGGCAGATTTGTATTAGTTTTAGACAGAAGCAGCTGTTTTACCACTGTTTTTATGCTAAGCTAACCGCTAGCTGCTGCTGTAGCTTCATATTTAGCAAACAGATATGATATTTTTATAGAATTTGTTATCTAACGAAATGAGCAAACAATCGCTCCATTGCTTCGTTCACTTTCAGCAGCACTATAGCAGTTCTGTATAAGCTAATGGCAGCGCAACAACATTAGCTAACTACTTCCTCGTCATTACTGAGGCCACGTCTCAAACTGTCTCTCCGTTCAGTTTGTGTTGGCACGGCCGCCGCCACAGGCTGCACGGTTGCAGTGAAATGAATTATGAACATGCCGCTCAATGACAAGCTTTCAGCACTTGGCAGCGTTAAGATCTCGACTGTTTGAGATCTGCATTGATGAGAATCTCCAGCTCCATGCATCAAAGAGCCCAAAATGAATTTTAAAAAGTGTACTTGGCTCCTGTTGATTTACCTGGGCGGGCCGCCTGGTTATTAGCACTGTATGGGAAATGACGGGTTTGTAATTGAACTCTTCACATGTCAGCACATGACAAGCTCACATTAATAAGTCTGGGATTGGTTTTGTTACAAGGTCATGTATAGTTGAGGGGGGGGGGATACTTTTCCTCCTTCTGTCTGACTTACACTATTTGTTGGACAGCCAACAGCCGAGGCAACAATCGGTCCGCGCTTTTTAGTCCAGTGTCTCCTCAAAAAAGATGTTTTAACTGGTAAAACAATTAGGATTGTGTTTTTAAAAGTGTTTTTTAAATTGTTAACATATAAACATCAGGTAGCATCCTTTCGCCATATCTGCTAATATTAATTTTCTTAAAAAATGGCTCTTTTCTGATATTAGACAGGATTATTAAGTCATTACACTCTATTTCTATCTTCAGGCTGACTTTGGCTGCTCTGTAAACAATTTGTGTTGGGGAGGCAAGTTCAATCTTCCATAGCTAATCACTATAAATCAATAAGTCTGCTTGAAACTGTCATTATTTTAAGTTTACACTGATGTGAAGCCTTGCTAACATACTGGTTTTGCCAGCGTTGGAGCTAAGTTAAAGCAAACTTTGACGTAACTGGTCCTTTTTTTTATTATTTAGCATTTATGAAGCATCTCTCTTGTCAATAGCAGTTGCCATTGTTGATATTACTCATTCTTGGTTTGGTTTGACAGCACTCGACTTCTCAACAGCGATACAGATTGATTTTCAAGCCGAGAAACCACAGTTTCACATCATAACGCCAGAGGAATCAGTCAAATTGGTGGAGCAGTCACATTTAAAGGTTTGGTTTCAGGCAAAAATGGATTATTCACTTGTTAAAAGGTAATAGCTGATGCTGTTTTCTGATGATTCAAGGTCGTCCATACCAGCACGGGCTGTTTTTCCGACCGCTTTAAACTCACAACTGTATGTTAACGTGAACCAAATGATCTTTCTCATTAGGAAACACAGTATTAGTCAAAGTTTACTGGTTTTATGGCCTTGGAGGGTTTCATTGCACCGCTGCTGGTGATGTGATTGGTATTACTGTAGACTGTAATGCTTTTTAGATGGCCTGCATAATTCGGAAAACCTAATGAAATTAATTATAGGCATTCAGATGTAGTAGGCTGATAGATCCCGATGTACTACCTGGGAAACAGCAGCTATTAGCTTCCCCACTCCCAATTTCCTACCACATCCCATCAACATTATGTTCTTTTAGCCATGACTGTGATCATTTCCTTTACAGAGTGCGGGAGCGATGTGGAAACGCTTCTCAGGCCACACTAACAAAGTTGGTCGGTCATTCGGTCAGTTCACCACTTACAGTCCATCTATTCAGTGGATTACCTTGGAGTTTCCTGAAGACATTCGTGGTTTCCTGAGGGTGAGTCCTACTGACTTTGGTGATTTCTTGACTTTTCGGTGCCACAGTTTGATTTTTAGTGAAATGTCTGAACAACTGTTGGAATGATTAATCAAATTTCATAGAGATGTGCATGGTTTTCTTGGTTTATGAGCAAATCCTGGCAAAACTAAAGACACTTCTCTCAGACTGAGGGTTAAAATCACGTGGAGAAGGTCCATGAATGCTCCATGCTGTTGATTTCTCTCATCATTCTCCAAGTATGCAGAACACACCTGTCTATGAGACTGAGATTGATCACGTCCCTACTGCAAATGTTCCTCTAAAGGATCTTCATGCCGTTGTTTTGGTCCATACCCAATATTCTGTAGAGGGTACTACCTTCACAGATATCAAGAGGGTATCGTGCGTAGTTGCTAGTGCACATGTAGTTTGGTCAGACTGAGGTCAGAAAACCTCTGAAGGGTCTCAATACAGTTGTTTTGGCCCACACCCAAGATCCTGTTGAAGGTACTTCCTGTGCACATATCAAGAAGGTAACAAGAAGGTACTTGAAAGTCCAAATCAGGCTTGTCTGTGAATCAGGTCACTTGCCTACCACAAACACATGTCTAAAGGGTCTTGGTGCAGTTGTTCAGGTTCACACCCAACTGCAGCCGCAGTGCTCAGATCTACCCTGACGAAACTGAGCAATACACCAAAGTCTGACTCATTTAAAGACTATTTTCTGATGTCTGTCCTCTTTTTCCCCACAAAAACATACAAGTCAGGTGGATCAGGACCCAAGATGTTTCCTTGACTGGTGCCCAGAGCATGCTGGGATATGCCTCAGCTGCCCACCAGCCCTGTAAAGCGCACATAAACCATGGGAAATGAACTCTTCACTTCTCTGTTTGTTTCTTTGTTTTATTGTCTTTCCCTCTGCTAATGAACAACAGTGCTGCTCCTCTCCTCGTCCCCGTCTCCCTACATCTGTCTGTCTCTTTCTCCTCCCCCCCTGCTTCATCCCAACTCTCTATCTCTTTTTCCTCCCTCCCTCCCTCTGCGTCTTGTTCTCTTTTCCATAATAATTAGCTCCCCTCCAGCCCGACTTCAAACCCTGTGGTCGGAAATCTGCATTCCGAGGATGGAGAGAGGCTGAGGAAGACGAGGGGAGAAGGAGAGAGTTTGGACAGAGAGGGAGGGCAGACGGCTGAAAGAAGCCATTGTTCCCTCATAAAAACAGATAAGAGCCCAAGAACTGGAGGGCAAGTGTAGTCAAAATAGTCACTGTGTGTGTGTGTGTGTGTGTGTGTGTGTGTGTGTGTGTGTGTGTGTGTGAGATGGCATTGATAAAGAAATGGAGTTTTCCTCAACAATTTAGATGTTAATGGGCTGATAGAGGAGGTCAGCAGCCAGAGCCAAGACACAAATCTGATACACACCTCCTCCTCCTCCTCCTCCTCCTCCTGCTGTTTTCCCTTTTTTTAACCTTATTATCTGTTTTTCTTGTTTCTCTCTCTCTCATTGTCTTCTTGCCGTCCTCTTTTTCATCTTCCCCTCATTTTTCCTCCAATCCCGCATTCCTTCAGCTCCTGCTTCTTTCTTCCATCTCGTCATCTTCGCTTCTTTTCTCTCTCTTCCCGGTTTTGGAAACAAAAGCCATTAAATTCAGTTTTTCTCTTTCCACGTCTTCTTTTGTCTATTCTTCTTCTCAGCCTCCTCTCCTTCTCCTGAAGTCCCTTTTCAGTTCATTTAACTCCATCTTTTGTCTGTCTTTCGTCCTCCTTTCCCTCACTCGTTCTCCTTCGTTCACACCAGGTTGGATCTCTCCTTCACTCTTCACTCCATCTCAACACCATCCTCTTCTCACCCTTGAATTCATGACCCAGCGGAGCAGTTTCCACGACTTTGTTGCTCAAACGTTTCTTCTTCTTCTTCTTCTTTTTTTTTCATTTGATTTCCAATGATCGATTAAAATGTAAACATTTACAAACTGGCGAGACGCTCCACAGTGTGGGAAACCCATTAGGGTAAAACCAAAAAATGGATCTGAAATGGTTTATTCATGCCATCAAACAAACTGTCAACCAGTGGATGTCATTGATCATCGCTGCCTTCATCTCCATGGTGACGTGACTGTTTAAATATATGAGGTTCAGCTTTCCCTTATCAATCAGCCCTATTGATTATGGACATGTGACTACCCTCTTATGGTTTGGGGTTGCAAATGAAGAGGTCATGTTTCTTTTAGCTGGCATGTCAAAGTGTTAAGCCCACTGTAAGATTTATAAATGACCTTCAGAAGATCAGAGGGGGTTTTCTGGTCTAGTCCAGTTTTGTTTTCATGTTGGACCGATTTAATCTGTCTTTTCATCATAAATATTTGGAAAATTGAAGCATCGCATCAGAAAATGTTGAAAATTTTGAAAAACCTTCCTCAAACTTTGCCAAAACTATTGTATGGTTTCATGTTTAACACCTGCTTTTCTAATTATTAGCATTTTCCAGTTGAATTGGCATCAACTACTGCTTACAGTGGACATAAAAAGTCTATGCACCCTTATCAAAGTGCAGGTTTTAAAGGGTTGGGGAGGTTGTTATAGTTTTTTTTATATTTAAAATGTTCCTAATACTTAATTATTTGCTTTTTCTCTGGATTTTTATTCACATAAAATCACAAAATCACATTAAAAACGCGAACGCCAGCAATTTCAAGGATGTGTAGACTGTTTCTATCCACTGTGTGTCGATGAACCAACCCCTATTAATCACATAAGAGCAATAAATGGAAAATAAATGGCGTTAATTAGCATTTTCCTTCACTTATGTTCTCAAATTTTTGATGCAAAACCCACGTGAATGCACAAAACGTTTGTGCCCAGAGTAGCCACAGGTTAATTAAAGTGGGGTATCAGCTGTGTTTGCAATGTTTTGTATAAATTAATCACTGCAGGTCATACTGAGGTTAAACTGATTTCACTGGGGAGGTTTAAATGGAGAGTATCATAAAATCATGTTGTGCTACGTCAACCACCATGAAGTAAAACTGGCTAATTCAACATTTTTGGCATGAAAACACTGAAATCCAGAGATAATTAGAATAAAAAAACATCTGCGCTGACATTAAAGACTCCTTGAGTTTGCACAAATAACTGTAAACACAGGATCCACAAACCACACGGACATGAGCTGTAAGTGGATATGCCTGAACTTGTGCCGGAGATCAATAGAGTGAAGTCATGGACCGTCTGAACCTGATACTGACTTCACTATCGCCTTCATCAATTATTCACAATCGGCTTCTCTGGTGTTCTCTTTAAATGACACACATTTGCTTTTTTCATTTTTAATAAAACACCAATTACACTGGGGAACAATTTGAAAACAAATGTTCTGTTGAGTCAGATTTTTATGCTGATTAAAACTAAAACTGGCATGCTGATTCCAAAACCGCAGTCAGTTTTTTTCCTAGCACGTCAAGTTTTTTCTCCACAGCTTACCCTCCAGATAAGCAGAACTCCACTGATTACACTGGGGAACATAATTTTTGTTGAGTTAGTTTTGTTGAGGTCTGACAGCTGTTTTTAACTAATTTTTGGGTGCAGTTGGTTTTCAGTTTTATCACGTCAAGTTTTTGAACTACAGGATCCTACAGTAATTATAATTACAGTAGCCATATCCTTTGTAAAAACATAATACTGTTAAATAAACATTGCAGTCATGCCTGTTTCTTTCATATTTCATTGTATGTCAATATTTGAACATCTTTATAAAACAAGCACATATCTGTTAAGTACAGTATTTTTCATATGTTTTAAGAAAACGGGGATCCTATAGTTCAAAAACTGGACGTGACAGAGAAAAACTGAGATCAGTTTTGGATTCCGCACCCAAAAATGAGTTAAAAACAGCTGTCAGACCTAACTCAACAAACATTGTGTTCCCCAGTGTTATACTAATAATAATTTTAAATATTTAAAAATGTTCTATTTTTAAAATTATTATGGAAAAACACCTTATTTAATTGCATTTATTCACCTTTTAATTCGTAATTATATTCACGTTTTATCTAATATTTTCCCAAAAAATGCTTATTTTATATTTTGTGTAACTGCAGTGTCACATTTTGGCAGTTAGGAGGCGCTGTTTGGCACTTTTAAACAGAATCAAACAAATGTGGAAAAGTAGGTGAGTGCCGTAGTCGTGCGATTGTTGCCCGTGTCGGGTCATGTGGGTTTCAGCATCAAAGCTTGGAGCTCCTCTTGGATTCACTTCACACACTTAGCGAATACATTTATTATGTTGTTAAAGCTACTGTGCTGCATGTGCACACGTGTGTTTCGTTCTTGTACTCCCATCTTTCTGAGGACCACTGAATTTTAGACGTTTTGAGGACGCTTTGGGAAAGTTAGGACACTTTGGTTTTCCATGTGAGGGTTCAGACTTTGCATTTGTTGGGACTGCAGCACTGGAAATGCATTATGTCATTGCAGGTCCTCACAAGTGTGGAAGACACAGTCTGAGGTATGCGCTGGCGTGTGCCTGTGCTTGTTCTTTGAACTCAGTTTGACTCCTGCACCTGCTGGGCTTTTGGATGCAACAGTTTGAGTTCACCTGAAGTTTACAACACACACACACACACACACCTGTGATAATCCCCCAAGTTTATCTATGATTTCATCTTCCCATCATCACCTACGCCTCCTGTCATTTATACTTTTTTCCTTTCCTTGTTTTGATGTGTCATCACTCGAGCTTCCTTTTACTTCTTCTCTCTCGCCCACACCCGCTCTCACTCTCTCACTCTCTCTCCCTTTCTCTTTCTCTTACTTCATCTTTTAGTTTTGTTTTATCTTCGCTCCACCACAACAGGTGTTATGCAATCGTAACTTTCCTCCAGTGCTCAATGAGTCACACCTTTTCTCTCACTTACTCTACTGGAAAAGAAGAATTAAAATACACAAGGAAGCTTTAACAGAACGTTATGTCACCGCGCGACCGGGGTCAAAGCAAAAGCGACTGTTTGACACATGCTGGAATATCCACCTTTGGGGGCTTTTAGAGGTTGTTTGCAGGGCTTCCTGCTGTCCTCAGCAAAATGACACTAATTTCACTTTCATAAAAGAACAAAAACAATGGATTTTTTTTGCGTCAAAATCCCCTGAATGCACCCCTGACATCGCTGACTCGTCAAAATCCTGTTTTGTTTTGGGGGGTTTTGTCACATCAGCATCGTGGCTCTCTGGACCTGGTGATCCAGCGACTCTTCCCACTGCACCGTCATTTGATCACAATTAAAATACATTCAAATACCTTCAAAACTAATAAAACTCCTTCTCCTTGCGCTAAGCAAACAGCTGCTTCGAGCCAATTAGAAAATGTTAGCATGCTAACAAGCTAAACAAGTAGTAAACGCTGGTGAAAACACTGGTGGTGTTCAACATATGTAAACTGCATATAAGCAGTATTATGAATACATAATGCTTCAACATGAAATTAAATATGGAGTTAATACATATCTTATTTTAGCACGATAAACATTAAATATATCATAAAATTACACAACGCTCTCGCTAGTTATACATTTCCTTCACCATCACTGCTTTTTTTAATAAACAATGAGATGAAACTTTTAAAAGTGTTGATCCTTGTTTCTAAAAACTGTTGATTTAGGCGTGATTTGTGATAAAATATAGTAGAGATTGAGTAAATTCTCCAACTGTTACCTTAAAACGCTCAAATCCTCAAATCAAGTCAGGCTCAAAATCAGAAAGTTCTCTGCACAAATGTTTTAAATCTCAGATGCAGATTGTAGCGCTGGGTCTGGTTTTGGAATTGGCCGTCTTTCTCTTCAGATTTGGTCTTATTTGACAATCGTGGAAGAACTGGCAAAAGCCACATTTGTACAGTTTATCTGAAAATCTAGTGAAATCAAGCCGTTGTGTATGTCTGGCTGTTCGCAGACTGTAGAGTGATGGATGGACAGACGGATGGATGCACGGAGAGTGCAGCCTTCGCGGACAGGAATTTCTCAAACGAAAATATCACATGAATCAACTTGAAAGTCCTTGACACGAAAAATCCTGGAACTGTCTGCGTTTTTTGACGGGACTAAGGAGGCAAGCTTCCAAATAACTTCCACGTCTGCTCAGTTTCCTTTGATATTGATTGCGAAAGTTTCAGCTCTGTTGGTCGGAGCTCAGGGTAAAACAGCAGCATGCCATGTTCTCTTAAAATAGTTTCTCTTAGGTTGTCATTCGTGTTTTCTTTGGAAGTTTGTCATCCGCAAACTGCTGCAGGATGTGCAGACGTGTGCTGCCCGTGTGAGCCGGACTCGGTCTTAATCAGAAATTACAAACCAGGAGCAGTTCGCACATGTTTGACATGCTGTCGTGCAGGGAAACCCCTGTGTTGCTGCAATGAGGAAAGTCACACGCCTCACACATGCTGAAACACCAGTTTACCAGCAGATGCTTCTGCCTTCCGGGAAATACCGACATTTGGCATGTACACAAATGGTTTAATTAGATCTTTGTGTTGCCAAGTTGATTTTAACAACAATTTAGCGCTATAATTAGTTTTTACCTTTGAACAGACAATATTCAACCTCCCTCTCTTTGATTTTATTCATGATTCATGATTGACTACCCTAGCTGCAATCCTAGTTTCCTGGTTGTGTTCTCACTTCTCTTTCTGATGAGAAGCCGCTCAGGCTCTCTTACAGGAATGCTTACGTCGTTCGAGTTTAAAAAAAAATGAAACTCAATGACAGGAAAGATCGTTTTCCCTCAGGATATGTGTCCTGAAGGTCTGCGCAGACAGTTGAATCTGTTGATATCTCCTTGAATTTCCATGGAAGTGCTGCTCCTATTTGTAAGCCACAACCTGTTTGCTGATGCACACGAACTCCTCATGATACATGAACTACCGTAAGCTCTTAGTGTGCACTAGTTAGTGTCATGGCTGCATGAGTCAAAATCCAGTTTAAATGCTACACAGTAAACTTCTCAGTGCGTTCATGTGTGAACTGTTGGCAACCTCTGCAGCTCTATCAGATCAGGAAACAATCACCACTGTAAACACGGGCCACTCTGAATCATGGTGAGCTGTAACTTTCCAGATATAATTAAATAAAACCAGAACCAGAATCCCAAAATAATAAAAGACAGATTAATCATTTTGAACCAGACTGTGTTTAGATCCAAGCTGGTGGGCTTCACTTTGAGTTTCGCTGCAGTTATCTGAGCTATTTGCTAACCCCCAACAATGCTAACGTGCTAATGTTTAGCAGGTAATGTGCACTGTGTTCAACATACTTGTTTAGCATGTCAGTGTGACAGAGGTTTTGCAGAAAGTTGGTCACAAAAGGACTTAAAACCAAAATCCAACCAGTTGATGGGGCTACATGTGGAGTCACCAACATCAGTGCAGTTTCATCTTAAAGGTTTCTGCCTGATAAACAAGGTTTTTCCTCGTTGCTGTGAGTCAGGTGCCTGCTCATGACGGAAACCTTTGGTTTACTGCCCTGTGTGGAAATACCCTGAGATTACTGTGTTGTTGTTTGGTGCTACACCTTTAAAACCGAATTTAACTGACATGAGTGTTCAAACCAAATCTGATGACTATGCATCCAATTCATGTCAAGACATTTTACTAAAAAAAATATCAAATCTCTGCGTAATTTCATGTCTTTTCCATCAAAAAGTTTATATTTCAGCTGATATTTCAGACTTGGTGGACCAAAGTGTGAGCCTGAGCTGCAGGAAACAATAACGACTGGTCAGAAATGGTTTTACAGGAGCTAAAGTTATGTTTTAGATGCGGTGAATGCAAAGGTTTAAGTTTACTTTGAAAGAGAAGCTTCATCTCGTTCACTCCAGATCACGTTTGAAAAGTTTTATTAGTCTGAACAACAGGAAACTGCTCCTCTGTGCGAACCTCCGAGCCACCGAGCTGCCCTGTTTGGATTCAATCAGAGTCCTGCGTGAGGTCTGTGATCAGCATTGTTCAGTTCCTCTTCTCTGATCTTCCTCCCTCCTTTATCTTCACCACATCATCCCGTCCTGAGATGGACGGTCACACGTCTGCTCTGAATCTGTTGACTCGGTCGGCGTGCTGATTGGTTATCGTCTGTCCTCAGTGTTTCTCGGGATCCGTCGTACCTGCAGCTGAGGGTTCGGCGGTGTGCTCCTGCATCCAGTCGGCTGGATAATAACGGAGGTTTAATCCCGCAGAGGAGGTGAGAGTCACAGCTGAGACGACTCTCACATTCTCTGCCTTCTCCAGTTCCTCCCGTTCTGTCACTTTGTCTTTCCTGCCTTTTGTTTTTCTTTCTCACTTCACTTCTTTATAAGAACAGGAAGAAACATATTTGCATGAAATCTGCAGTTCGGAGTTCTTGTTTTCCCCGTGAAAGACAAGACCAAAGTTAGCGTGATGCAGGTTGATGATGGGACTCTATATGGACAATAAGGCAAATTTTCCATTATAATTATGAAGATTTGCCAAATTTTAGATCAGCTTTACCATAACTAACAAACCTTGTTTTCAACCTATTTTCTTGTTTATGCATGCAGATGTGTTTGTAGGTCTACACATTAAGAACAAAGTCAGGTCTTTATTCAAGTTTCCAAATAAAAACTAACAAGTAATTTGCTTTTTTATCAGCTCCACACAGGTGTTTCTGTCCTGATGCAGCTGAGAGGAAGATTCAAAAAACACGTTTTCATGCTCATGATTAAAGAAAAACATCACCCAAGTACAACTGAAAATGAGAGAAAGTAGGTTTTATTGTTCACAAGTTGAGTTTTAAGCAGGTCGTCCAGCGAGCAAGTCCTCCGCGTACTCTAAATACACATTACACACGACATAAACGTCATCTGCGCCCCGTGACGTGAGCGTGCAGCCTCATATTGGTGTTTGCACAGCACGTGCACCAACTGCATGCAAAGCCACGAAACACTGAAGCTCTTCTCGCCTCTGTGAGGTCGCCATTGTCTTTCGCCGTACATCTTCCTCTCTTTATGGCGGCCTGTGCCTGCGCCTTTATGCAGCGCAGTTACACAACTGACATGAAACTATACATGCATATACGCAGTCGGTGATCACAGAGCTTCAGCTCATTCATGAAAACCATCAAACACACACACTTGGTTCCCTTGAAGTGGCTCATGTTGGAGTACTTAGTGCTGCAAACAGTCTCTCCTGGCGGCAACACTACAAACAAACAGAGCTGAACTGCTTGTTCTTCTCACAGGCTGCGGTTGTGTGTGTTTCTTTTGCTCATATTTTATATTTGTGTGAATTTGCGTGTGTGTGTGTGTGTGTGTGTACACACTCTGAAACCATGCCTTTGAAGTGTGTGTACTTTTATATTTTTTTGCATCACTCTCATAGCTTTCTCTCTCTTTGCCTGTCTCTGTTTCTGTCTTCCATCAGGCTGAAGGAAAACTCCCCGGCGAACATCACAGCCTGTTTCTTCTTGATGTTCACAAACCACAGCGATCTGCTGGCTGGGAAATAAAAACAGATATGGAGGCATTGAGACATCAGTCAGTCAGTGTGCTGAGAGTCTAAACCAGACCACCTCTTTCTGTGTGTTCCCCACATGACAAGTCTCAGTCCCATTGTTGGACCCATTTTGAAGCCTTCAATAACAAACCAGTTAACATTTACAGCGAAAAAACAAAAGACATTACAGCACAGTTTACCGTTTAGGCTTATTTATAGCTTTGTACTTCTTCCCGATGTCATTGAGACTGACGAGCAATTAGGCAGAAACATATTTTATACAGGCCTGTGGTCTGTGGTCTACTTTGATCCTTTTTCGTCCTGTTTATCACCTTAGTTTGAGTCATTTCAGTCAGAGACACTTACGTCTGGGACTTGACTTCGTTTATAATGAATGATTTTGTGGAATTTGCGCAGACCAGGCGTGAACGGTGCCTGAAAGCATCGTGTCGTTTGCAGATGTTTCAACACAGCGCTGACCTGAGCAGGTGGGTTTATTATCAAAACGCCACGTGTCTCGACAGCGTTTACTGCTATGAACAGTTTATTTGAACTGATAGCGAACACCTGGTCTTACTTGGTGCCCATCCACAAGCTCTCTGACCCCTCTGCCTGCCATCTGTTTGATTTGCATGCTTGGTGTGCCTGTGCACATACTTTTGTTTTTATTTCTATGCTTGTTTCATGTGGTTTATTTAAAAAAAACAACAACACAAAATTGCTTCAACACGTTAGTATTTATGGCTGCTTTACAGATTCTGGAAGTGCTTTGGATGTCTGGATCTTCACTGCGTTCACACCATACATGGATCTGTTTTATCGGAGCACAGTGTCAGCAGCCACGACACCTGCAGGGAGTACAGTCTATGCTGCTGTTGGTTGGTCCCAGTGGTGCAACTGTGGCCAGGTCCAACCTGGAAACCACTGATTAAACTGTTTTGTCCACGTACATCAGATAATTAGTAAAGTTAAACTCATTTTGGCATAGATTCCAACTAGTCTACATACAACAACTGCATAACAGGATTCCTGAAATTCAGTGATGGCTACCCTAAGGTTTTCATTGGCCACCCCAACATCACATCCAGGCACGACAATGGTTGATGCTCTTTTAATCAGTCCACTGTTGTTGTTTGTAGCCAAATCAGTTTTATTTTCTGGAGAGCTGTTGTATTTGTTGTTATTGTATTACTAGAATTAGTATTATCTAGTATTATCTATTTAGCTACGACGGCACAAAGTTCACCACCCCGGCATCTTTTTTAATTTATAGTTTATTACAGGAGTACATTTAACAATCACGGTAACAAAAAAGAGATGGAAGAAAGTAGAACAAGACATTCATATTTAAACTAAATGAACATTTTTTCCTGTAAAAAGAAATACAAATATTATGTACAGATTGACATAAGACAGGTTCAGAGAAACCAACAGGTGAGAGGAAGGGGAAGTGTAGTCGCATGGCACTTAAAAAATAGACATACCTCGCAAGTGCTTTCTGTTTTCCATAATTAATATCAAATAAAATGCAGTGATAATAAGTCTGAATAACAAAACAAATAATAATTATTACAGTAATCAAATCAACAATATTAACATTTTAAACACTGTTTACAATATAACTGAAATACATAACATTCTAAATACATCCAATATTTACCAAAGACCTTCTCATTTAGGCTAAAAACTCTAAAATCTGTAATAGAATAAAAAATAGCATTTCAAATATCTTATAACAACAATATTAATCGTACAATAACATTAATATTAGGTTATTAGTAGACGTAAATAGCTGATTTTCCCCATGGCTTGCTAAAGAAAGGAATATTGTACAAATTAATATACACTATAACCTATTAATGCTCTTTTTGCTTTCACAAAATGCAAATATTTTAATCAGCTAAATTATATATATATATATATATATATATATATATATATATATATATATATATATATATATATATATATATATATAAAAGGAAAGAAATAGCAAATCTCACTCGATACAAACTATTGCAATCTAAAACTCTCAATTAGAAAATGTACACAAGAAAAGCAGCAAACAAATTCTATTTTTATCATTTTTTATCATGAATTAATCAGTGGTGTGGTTGGTAGGAAGAGTGAACAATGTCTAGCACAGGCAGAATCCATCTGGAATGCTATTGGACATCGGGATCGTCCCATAAGAAAAGCCCTCTGCCCTCCCCCGAAACCTCATTGGTCCATTTCTCTCTCACGCTTCGGGCTTTGGAACTCTGCTCGAGGATTCTAGAATGTCCGAGAGTTCCGCTAACAAGTCCCAGAGTTCCGCTGCGGAAGACTTCCATATATGGAAGTAAGTAAATACAACTTCCTCTCCCCAGAAACATGGAACACACAAAGCTCTGAGAGTTCTGATTGTGCAATCACCTCAAACAATAAATCTCTTTTTAGCTAATAAAGTTGCTTAAACCATGGAATTTATTTCATTTTGCATTCTTAGCGTTGATTGGAGGAGCAGCAAGACAGAATGTAACCTTCTCCACAGAACTCATAATGGCTGCCCCAAGGAGACGGGAAAACAAAAACAGCACGCAAATTAAACAAACACAGAATGACAAAGCAACACTCAAGCAGCATGTATGTAAGTTTTCTACTCCACCTCCACCTCACCCCTCCCTATGCATTTTCTCCTCTCCCAGCTCAGGAAGTCACGCCGTTTCATGAGGGCTACTTCACCGTCGTATACCTCATGGCAGGTCAACATCTGAGAGAGTACGATCTCAAAGCAACTTGTAAGTGTAGTTTATGTATCAAAGCACAGGTTCAGAGAGTTTACAAAGCAGACCTGGACCTCATTACTGTTTGACATTGATTCAGCAAGTTATATCTTGTGTGATGCCAATTGGGAATCCCTGTTGGTTGACTCCGCTTGTACCACCAAAACTGCCTTCTTGGGCAGGTGATACAAAACGGTTGCAGAAGGTAACATGTCAACTGAGAGCGAGTGCTACCGGAAACCCCTGATATATTTTTGTTTTGTGGACAGGAAGCAGAAGAATTAACAGCTCTTCAAAAAGTAACCGGTCCAGCTCCGAAACTACAACAGTGAGTAAGTGACATTATTTATGTGCAGTCAGTCAGAGTTAAATATCAAAAAGCAACGGTTTATTCGCTATTCACCACAATGTCTACTCTGCACCTGAGTTCACACACCACCAAGATTAATGGGATATGCTATACACATGGGAATGGGCAGCATTTTGAGTCAATGCTGGTGGGCAACCTGTCGGTACTAGACAGTAAAGAGGGGACTGGTGCACGGTTCTCTCTAGAGGTAAAGATAATAAGACACGGTAGAACGACATAGCCTCAAATTCCTTTTTAGGGTTTGTGTTTTGGAAGCGGAAGACGGTATCAGTTTTACTTTTGGAACATGCCATAATGATGGCACCCATCTTCCAGCAAGGATTTACCTCCTCAAGAGGTACCTTGAACAGTAAGTAAATCTAAAAACGTAATTTTAATTGTACTTAAGCACCAGTCACAGTAGCTCTACTGTACAAAGCTTTAATGAAGAGCATATGAGAAAACTGAACAAGTTGCCCATTTACATTAATTCAAAATGTTACGTGTTAAGCCCCTTAGAATATGCAGCCCATGTAGCTTCACCATCAACACTAATCTCTAACAGCAGCCCTTTCCTTCACCACCAGAATTTACACTTGACTTGAATTAGCAAGTTTAAGACACTGCATCATGATACAGTGGCCTTGAAGAAATGGTGCAGGCTCAGCAACACCGTGCACCTGGGCCACAACCTGTTATCCAATGTGCTATGATCCTTTTGACAACAACTGGAAGCTAGTCAATGATCTGAGTCTTGATGGACTTTTCATGGAAAGCACAGATCCACTCCTGATTTCTGTCATTCTTTCAAATCTTTTTCAGTTAGGAAGAAATCACGAGTTGAATCATCTCCTTAAAGAATTCTGGCTTAAAACTCACCGATTTTCACCAGAAAACCTACAACTCTCATTTCTACAAATCCATCTTTTTTTACCCTGCTCAACAACTGAAATGGTTCACTGCATTTGATTGCGCACAAGCGAAATGCTAAAATATCATATTCTTTCATCCTATACCCTGTTTCATCCATCTCTCCTTCTTCCCGCAACCGTCCTTACTTCCACTTTTCTAATTTCAATGCTTCATTCCCCCAAAAGTACCACCATACTTCTCTTTCTCCCGTTGTGCACTACCCACATTCTCTTTCAAATTATATTACATAGCTTTTTTTTTGTACATACATTTTGTTTTGTATATTTCTTTAAAAAAATACACAGAATAGAGCATAATTAAGAACTTTTTTTGGCAGCTTCTTCCTTTCTCAGAGGAAAGTCCCAATCATCATCAGTTGTAACAAGAGACGAAGACTTCTGCTTTTCTTTTTGTCTGAAAAGGAACCTCCAACTTGGCAGAGCAAAGGTGGAGAAGAAAAAATAACTCTGAAATTCTTTCTTTCCTTCCTTCAAACTTCTCACACTCCTCCCTAAAGACTTCTTTGATCACTTCCCCCCACCCCGACTTGTCAACTTTCTACCCTTCAAACAGTCGCTCCCAGCAGCTCTTCCGACTTGGCCATGATCTCGTTCTGGTTGGAGTCCAAGCCATAGAACTTAACCTTCAGCCCGTCGACGGGGTGGACGACAGGTACCGTGACCACGCGGGGGAACTGCCGGGTGGCCAGCTCAAAGCGGCTGGTGCTGGCCAGCTCAATAGCCAGGATGCGAAGGAAGAGGGTGGCAAGCTGCTTGCCCAGGCAGGACCGGACACCGCCTCCGAAGGGCAGGTAGTGGAAGCGTCCCTCTTTGTCCTCTCCCCGCTCCTGACTGAAGCGATCAGGGTCGAAAGCATCAACATCCTTGAAGACAGCTGAGGTATCATGGGTGTCCCGAATGCTGTACATCACACTCCAGCCTTTTGGAATCTGGACTCCCTGGAGATACAAAGACAGAGACAAGATGCCAGTGAGCAAGACCCTTTTCCTTTCCTATGAGAAGCTCTGAGCTCTTGGAGGGAAGCTGAAACAATGACAAAAACAACGGAGCTGCTTTTTGAATTCACTTTACAGAAACTTCTACACCAGCAGGATTGGAAGGGTACGATCATGACTGAAACTAGATTCCCTCTGCGTAATCAAAGCCAGAAAAGTTCCCATACTCACGCTGAGATTTTGGAAGTTGTAAAGAATGTGATTCCAGGTATTGTATCCCTGACTAAGCATGGGCGACTTTCAAAGCTCTTGGTAAGGATCTTTAAAGACTATGTTGTAACTTCTGCTGAGTTATTCTTTTGAAATTTGACATTTTTGTGAAGACCTTGGCTTTTTGGGTAGTTTCCTTTCTGAACAGAAGTACCCCTGTACGGAATAAAGACTTTGCAGTTCAAACCTGACATTGAGGGATATTGCTCCCAGCACTCAAATGGTTCCCACAATCATTCAGAGATCTTGGAAGTTGTAAAGAACTTGAGTCCAAGGCTTGCATCTCCAACTGAGGATGGGCAACTTTGTGTAGTTTAACCAGACTTTCAGAGCTCGTCATGAAGCTCTAAAGATGTTATCACTTCTAATGAGCTGTTTCCTGCAGCTTGACAGGACTTTTTTGAACAGAGATACCATTCTGTAGACACATATAGCTGGATTTTGAAGGTGCACATATAATAAGAGACATGCATATTATAGGGGTATAAATCATTAATCTCTGGGAAACTCACATCAAGTTCGAAGGTCTGCATGGCAGTTCGGTATGCCCCTGAGACAGGCGTAAAGAGTCTCAGCACCTCCTTGATGACGCAGTCCAGGTACTTGAGGCTCACAATGGTGTCCAGCCTCAGTTCTCCTTCGGGGCACAGGCAGCCATTGTGGAGGAGACCCCTGGCTCTCAGCTCCTCCCTCAGACGCTCCAGGACGGGCGGGTGGCGCAGGAGCTGCATGATGAGCGAGGTGCTGGCGCTGGCGGTGGTGGCAAAGGCAGCAAAGATCAGCTCGATGGTCGACTCCTGTGGGATGATTCAGGCGAGATGGTGTATCAGTTTGCTGGTTCTCAAACCTTTTGGCTCGTGGTGAGCAACGCCTTCTCATGAGCCCGCTTCATTTTCAGCAACTGGGTCAGCCTTGCTAAAAATATTGCCTGACTCTTCTCCACAAAAAGAGCTTTGGAAATATAAAACTTTCCATATTCTGCCTCTAAACACAGTCTCCCTACCTGTCACTATTCACTACTCGGCCAGAGTTTGGAAAAGCCAGTTGCTGATATGGAAAGAAAAGTGTAATTTTAGCATGAGGACAAACTCACACTGTGTGCAGAGCTGTGCTGATTTGTCTTTACTTTGTGGGAAAGCCAGCTGAATTCTCCCTCAGCTTCTGATGGCCTAATTGCTTGTCACTTGAATAAAGGATCCGGAGAGTGGAAATATAGATGGTAGCATTATCCGCTGAAGGGTGAGGGTGGATATCAGCCAAATGCCCAACCATCTACTGTTTATACTCGGGTAGAAATAGAAAATACATAATTTATAATGGAAGAAAACTGATTTTCTCACCCAGCATGTTATGAAGTTGTCAGTGGCATTTTGATTTATCCTTTTCTAAACGCCTAATCATTCTTGTCAATAAGTATTAAGCCAAAGTGTGAGCAAACTCAACCTGGGCCCTTGACCTTACCTCGGGCACGCATCCACCACCCCACACCTCAAGCTGGCCATTTGTCTCGTAGTGAGGCGGCGCCAAACAAAATGCCAATGGCCGGTGCATAATAAAAGTATGTTGTTTTTAATTCCTGAAAAGTAGCGCGTTTGGAAATGTGAAGTCGGTATCCAATAACAACATTTAGCGCGCCCTGCCGGGCCCATTATCAAGGTAGTGGAATAAATAACACTGAGGCTGGGCAGCACGACTCTCATTATGAACCTCTCATCTGCCATCATGTGTGTCAAAGCACGTCTCTGCCTCGCCCAACAGCGTGTGTGTGTGTGTGTGTGTGTGTGTGTGTGTGTTATATATGCATGCGTCAGAAAACTGCAGGAGAGCGCTCGAGCCTGGGCCTCTGCGACAGGGGCTCCCCAGTTCACTTTGAGTGTGTATTTATATATGTGTGTGTGTGTGTGTGTGCGTACAGGAGGCCTCTTTCAGACCCCTAGCAGGGGGAGTGTTGACTTATTTTTGGCCCTGGACTTAACCCAGAAACCACAGCGAGCGGGAGAGAGGCAGAGAGAGTTGAGTTTCCACAGAATTCCTCAGAATTACTTTAATAAGTAAATAGAGGGTGTGCCTGCCCAGGAGTGTGTGTGTTATAGCGTTACTGTCTGCCTGTGGCCATCAGCTTAGCATCCCCGCAGACACATTTTACATAAAGATGTGTATCATAAGTCACTTTCATTGCTTATGATCCCAAGATGATTTGTTGGACAAATTATGATAATTGTTGGCGTGTGTGTGTGTGTTTCAGTCAGCCAAGTCAGGTTCCCTTTGGCAGCACTTTACTAGGTAAACAGTGACTGTGTGTACGTCTGAACGCGGACGTATCAGAGTTGTATCTGTGCTGTATGTGTTTTAACGCTCCCGTGTGTGATTGAGTGGCTTCTTGTGCGTCTGGCTGCTCTCCAGCGTATGTTTTGCACACCTTTACCTCCTACTCAGGTGATTTTTTTTTGTTTGTTTTTGCAGGGACGTGTTACCTTCAGCTCCTGCATGGTGAGCTCGGTGCCGTTCTCTTTGGCGCTCTCCATCAGGACGTCCAGCGCATCGCTGTAATCCTTCCCCTGGGAGCACAGCGGCTTCTCCCTGATGGCCTTCTCTATGTGTTTTTGCAGGGTGTCTCGTGCACGGATACCCTGCAAATACAATGAACCCATTGCTTTGTACACATCTGCACCAAAACATAGCACAAATACTTAAACAGGAGCCATTTATTAAAGCCAATTTCTCATACTTTTTATATTCCCAGTACCAGTACTTTAGTAATAGTAATAGATTTGTTTTTGGGGAACATGCAATCAGAGGCAAATTGTACCTTAAATGACAAAAAAGAGAGAAGAACTATACATTTCTGTGGACACGACGTCAACACATACCTTCCTGTAGCCGCTGAACGGCAGGTCTATGGGCAGGCTGAACAGGTTGTCAACAAAGTCCTGGAAGGTCGAGAACAGATGCCTCATCTCCTCCTCTGACACCCTGAATCCCAGCAGCACCCTCACCGCCATGGTGAACGACAACCGCTGGCTCTCCCTGCACAAAGACAGCCAATCAGGACCTTCAGTTGCATCCACCAATAAGATGCATTGGCCTTTGCAGAGGAACTTGCAGATTTGATGGGTCTACCAGCACTGACGTCATTTTGCTTTATGCACAGGGCAGGAACTGTTATACTCAACAATATCGTTTCTACAGCGAACTACAAAGCTTCTGTCCACGATGCTGCTTGAACCAGACGCCAAGACGTCTTGCATTTTATATTTTGTTTGCAGTGACTGATGGTTCCACCATGGTTGCACCATTTTGCCTTTAATCATGAGCTTTCTGTTGATGTTTTACCCCCTGTTGTTACTTCCTTCTTTCTTCCACATTTGCTTTCATATGTGCAGTTATAAGGTGTGTTTCTGCAGAAGTGGTACAACCCCTTATGAAGACATATCTACCTCAGCGACAATGATCCTAGCCCCAAGTTCTGCACCTTGATATTTCTATTTCCTGCAACTGTGCTCCTACACTAGGACCCCCACCTGTAGACGTTGATGGGCTCAGGGTTGGAGCTCCAAACCCGGAGGCTCTCCTGGATGACCTGCTGGATCTTCGGTAGGTAGGACTCCAAGGCCTCGTGGCTGAACACTTTGGCAAACACCTGGAGAGACGGAGCGAGAGGCATGGGAACTGAGAACGCACCTGTCTATTCATGATGCATAACTGTAAACTCCCAGATAAAGATCAGCCATGATCTTCATTAGATGCTCATAATTTATTTGGCACACAGACAGAAAAGGTGCAGAAATTCGTTTGAACCGGTACAAGTCAGAGCAAAGGACAAAAGCCATGATTAACACACAGACTGTTCACGGTATACGTGCCTTTACAAACCAGCAGAATGTCTTTAGGAAACCTCTGAGAACGGGTTCCTTTTTGGTTCCACTGTGGCCTTTTACAAAGCACCTTTTTGGTAAAATGTGGCAAACAGAAGCAGTCCTCGATCAAATACCCATTTTTTCGTATCAGTCATTTCAAACTTGATCCTTTTTTGGTACATTCAATCATTTTCCTGCACCTCGCATTGTCCATTTTGCAAACTGGCAACGAATTGAGCAGCGCAACCAGAATTAGTTGGCGTTTGCACGTTTCATCGACGAACAGACCACCAAAATCTTGCGTTTTCCATCAAAGGATGGCAACTTTAACTCAAACGGTCGCGTCTCTGACTCACTTGACATTTTGCACAGTCGATCCTTGCACGAATTTCCTAATATTACCCCTTTTTCTGTCTCCTGTCATATCTGAAGAACATTTTCTATCCATTAATCTCCTTCTTGTCTCTGTTGCATTATACCTAGACGAGACTTTCCATTGGGCATTTGTTCGTTCTCCGCGATGCCCGTTCCTTATTCATCCCCCCCAGCTCCCTCTTTACAGAGACTTATACATTGTGGAGGTTTTCCCCTGTAGTCAGCAGAACCAGAATGACAGGCAGAAACAGAGAAACAGGAGAGAGGAGGGGGGAGAGTTAAGTCTTTCCTGGCTGCTCGTAGTATTTCTTAGTATGAATCAGTCACCAGTCGTCAGTGTTGTTTGGACAAATAACATTCCTTCTGATTTAACCTCCAAAACTGCCCTTAAAACAGTCTTGGAAGTGATTTAGAAGCGGAGAACGTTGGAGAGAAGCGGAGAAAAGCGAGCGTACTGCACCGGACTACCGCTCTTATATTAATATGAATCAGTCACCAACACTCTGCTGTGTTTGGATAAATAACCTGTGCACTTAACCTTCAGGGCTTTCCCCAAAAAAACACAAGAGCACAGGAGAATGATTGATATCGATGCTGGTCGGGGGCCTTTATCGGCTTTTCAATGAGTTTTTCAAAGGGTGCAGCGTTCAAACCACAAAGGATCGAGCGAATCTCCAAATTAGGCGTCACAGGAGCTGCAGTAAAAGGGTTTTATTCGATCGGTAGTTCTCGGGAGCGCGATGCGGAGCTCTCCACATGTTTTGCATTTTCTGCCCGGTGGAAATGAGACTGGAACATTTGAACAAGCAAATCTGATATTAGACATGAATACTTCAGCCTAATGATAAGTGGCTGGTCAATCAGCTCCGCAATTCGCTTTAAGAGCCTTGCGATCGTTTTGGAAATGCTAGTTAAGATGTGGGTCGAGCACTCGCATGTAGATTTGTTTCGCTGTATTAGTTTCTGTTTATGTTTGCAGGCTCCTTCTGTGTTTTCTAACCTGCACGAGCTCATAAATGCATCTTGTCTGTGGTTTTTCTCAATTTACTTTAATCGCTGTGGGTTCGTTTTATGACCTCTCCTTCGACTTCTCACAACCACGCACTACTACGCAGGCTTCACTTTCAGCGACTGTGATGGGGTGCTGCAGAGTGACATGCTGAGACGCCTCGATAACACTTTCATCCAAAGCGGCATCTGTCCAGAGTTAACCGTTGGAAAAACCTGTACACCACGGCGTGTTTGCATTTACAGCCTGAGCACAAAGAGAAAAGGGGCTTTGTTGTGCGTCGGGAATATATTTTCCATATGTTTACACACTTGAAGCAGCGTGGTTATAGAGACAAAGTGTTCCTGCTCCTTTTCATTGAGACATAATGGAGGCTGAGGGGAAAGAAAGGAGCTTCTAGTGGGATCTGAGCCCAGGCCAGTGAGGGTACATGTGGTTCTTGAGGTCGATGTTTCAGCCACCAAACCATCAGTTGGGCACTCGCGCTCTTATTTTGTCCTCTACCTCATTTTCCTCTCATTTTCTCTCTCCTCTGTTGCCCTCTTCCCTCTCTCTCTCATCATTCCTCCAAACCCTGCCTCCCTCCCTCCGTCGCCCTCAGAATGAATGAACAATAGTCCACTGAGCTGGTACTGAGTGCATGGAAGTGTGCATGTGTGAATTACAGCTACGCACTATATGACTGTGTATATATACATATAATAACATATATATAGTATATATATGCTCTGTGTGTGTTAGGGAGTGGTTAGCGCAGATCACAGAGCGCTCTGAGACGTTAGCGGAGCTACATTTCCTCTGCTGCCGCACCCTGGGGCCCGCCGGTCACAGATCGGCTTACATGACCTGCTCTCCAACCCCGACCACAGGGGATTACATACACTATTCTGACCTCAAACCAGTCTGAGAAGAAACACACGGCTGTCACGGCCGCTCCTTTGTTCGCCGGGCCGCCGGTTCAGTCGGCTTGGACGTTAATGTCCATGCACGATCGGCCGGTCTCGACCGATTTGTGTGAAAATCAGAGGAGCGATACATCGTTTGCTTTTCCTCCAGCGTTACCTTAATTACATGGAGGTTGCTATGGTTACGTGGTTCATACTAGGAGCAGATGGCTTTATATCAGTTACAGAGTGAAACAGTTAGCTGGTTACATCTTTAATTTAATTAGTTCCCGTGTCATTCATTCGTTCAACATGTCCTCTTATTGGACGGTCATTGGTGGGTTAGTCGGTCATTGATTGGCTTCCAATCAATTAACTGTTCACTTTGATGGCTTCAATGTTGCTGAAGCCATGACTCGGCAATTTATGTAGCCGTTAGCTCGTTTGTTGAGCGCTCCAACGAGGCTGAAAGGTGATTGGGTAAAACACTCGTTAAGCGAGAGGAGTTTAGCTCTTTAAACTGTCTGCGCTGGGCTCTTTTGCATAATTAGTCAGTTTGGGTTTGCCTCTCCACACACACACACACACACACACACACACACACACACACAGAGCAGGACTGCGCTACTGTACAACCAGTGACTCAGTCGGTCGTTGTGTGTGTGTGTGTGTGTGTGTGTGTGTGTAGGCCAAGACTCTGAAAGGTAACTACAGGTCAGACAAACACACACACCCACGCTCAGACACACATGTGCACGGTATCTCCCTGCACGGCTGCCAATCAAACGCAGTTTTTTATGCAGCGTCACTCTGGAACGTTCCAAGTTCCACGTGGGACGGGGGGGGAGTTGGTGAAGGTGGAGGTGGTGGTGGTGGTGGAGGGGGATCGTTCGGTACAACAGTCATTTCGCTGCACCACAAAAACGTGACTGTCTTCTGCAGCCTGCAGCGCAAAGACACACACACACACACACACACACACACACTGTCGCACACACACTCCCAGACTCCTGCGCACACACCGATACAGTCACACACACACACACACACAGACACAGTCGTCCTAATAACGTCCATATGTCTTAAATTATGTGAAAGTGCTGCGAGCTGCTGGTTCCACAGACATGTAAAGACTCCTTTATTCTTCTCTCTCTCTGCTCCCACCTCTTCCCGTCTCTGCCTGCCCCTCCATCATCCCTCTTTTAAAATACTTCTTATTCCTTTCTCTCTTCTCTTTAGCCAAACAAACAGTCCACACGTCTTCCCCCCGCGCGTCTATCGTCACGTCGAATCGGAGAATGATGGCCTTTGTTGGCGAGCTCAGGTGTAAAGAGGTCAGAGCGTCAGAGGCTGAATTACAGCCTCATATTTGGCTGCAAGCATCCAAACAGAACCACAGCAGCAATAAAAAAAAAACATCTTTTTTTAAATTTTACTTTAAATTTTCTTTATATTTAAATGCACAAGATGCAAAAATCGCACAAGATGCATCAGATGCTGCACGTATCCATGCTGCGGGACACTTTGTTGTGTATTTAAGGTACTTTTTACTGCACTTCATGCATGTAAATGAGGATTTACGTGCAAAACTCAGATATGATGACGTGGAAAGTAGCTAATTACATTTATTCGAGCACTTTGGTTCAGTTTTAAGCTCTTTGTGACTTAGCTCTCGTCTTCCCTTGTGCTATTTATGGCTTTATACTTAAACTCCCTGACTTTTCCTATGGATCTACCGAACACTCGGCTGTTTTAATTTAGATTTTATACAGAAATCATACAATCAGCCAATAAAATGTAATGCATTCTATAGATTAAACTACCAAACAGCATTTTAATTGATTAGAAATCCACCACCTCCAACATTAGAAGCTGCTTATGTGTTAAAACACCAATTATAACCTCCTGCTAATCCTGTTTTGCTGATAACACCTCTATTGTTTTGCTTTAAATGTGACATTGGTTGTTTTCCTTCCTTGTGCAGTGTTTCTTCAACCAACAGAGCAGGAACTGGGTTTAAAAGCCTGACTCCTGACTCCAAACTCTCCCCCTGTGAGGGGAAAACTGCATCTGAACTTTGCTGCGACCGTCTTTTCTTTAAAGAGGCTGATTAACAGGACGAGCTCCAGCTCAGTCAGACTTGGCAGTGCCCTCTACTGGTGATGAGCAGCAGCACAGGAAACCCACTCACACACACACACATGCAGAGCTGCACACTGATAGTTGAGGAAAGAAAACAGGTTTAAAACAGACGCTGAAAGGTCAGCACGGATCCTTTCATTCCCGCCCCGGCTCACCCTCCGCTCGCTCCCTTCTCCCTGGATTCAGGGATGGAGGGACGGTTCCAAAAACAAGGAAAAACAAGGCTGCAGGAGCGTGTGGAAAGAGAGAAAGAGGTGGAATGAGGGAATTTAAATAGCGGAGGAACAGAAAAGACGGAGGTATGTCAGAGCTGGCTGCCACTGTCAACAGCAGTGTGTGTGTGTGTGTGTGTGTGTGTGCCTGGCAGTGTTGTTTCAGTGTCAGAGGGACATACTTTCCGCTGCAGGTCAGGTAGGGCTCACCGAGGCCACCTCAGCATGTTTAGCGAAGCAAAGAAAGGGTCCTCAATCGTATATTTAGCTTGTTGTTGTGCAAAGCTGAGGGAAAGAGAGGTCAGACCAGCTCTGGAGACTGCATGGAGCGCAGGCGAAGGTGGTTTTGTCACGGGTCTGACCCCACAGCAGAACTCCTTTCGTGGAAAATCATAAAAAGTCTGATGTTTCAGGGCTAACTTTAAGTTTCTGCTGCACAAGTTTCACCAAGACTCCGCTGTGCACGAACAGCGACGCGACGCAAAACCTTAAAAACTAAAACCAAGCTGGAGTTCGCATGCTTTGGTCCTGCTCATGTAGGTTCATGAAGGGCACCGGCATGCACATCAGGTCACAGGGAACCTCTCGATGGACGAAACGTTGACTAGAAGCAACTCGGTCTCTTCAATTACTGTTTCGAACTGCCAGTTTCATCTACAGGTGACAGGTTTGGCCTATCGGCTTCTGCTGACGGGAGCAAATCTGTGGTCGTCATGGCAACACAGATAAACAGTTAGTTTAGTTTAGGAAACTTTGTTTGTATGCTGCGTGCGGACACTGACGCCCGACCTCCACCCTGCGCTGCTGCTCTTACTACATCACCTCATATTTTACACGTGGTTTAGTACAAATCCGCCCTCCACAGGGGTCAGTGTGAGGCATCGGCGCATCGCCTGCGTGCAAAGCTGCGTTTTCATATGCAATACCTGCAAGACACTGGGCTGACTGCCAAACAAAGTGCAGACTCCAGCTCCAGCACGTCCAGAAGCTGAAGACCCAAGCTTTGGTATAAGAACATGAGTGACACACGGCGTCTGTCTGCAGCAGGGAACACGTATGTTTGGTTGTTTTCAGACGGGGATGATGTGTGAGAGCCCCCCGTTTGGCCCCGTTTGGCCCCGACCGGCCCGTAGTGGAAAACCAGACCGCTGCGGGTCTTAGAGGGAGTTAGTTTCCTAGCTTAACACGGGGGTTATATGGAAACTGGCTGGCTCTGTTGATCCACCGAAGGCTAATGTGCTGCGTGAAGATTGTTTTTCCGTACAAAAAAACCACAAGGAGGGCAGACACACACACACACACACACACACACACACACACACACACACACACGGCAGGAGCAGTTCTGGTCCAGTGGGTCAGACAGAAAGCCAGTCGCTCGCTCCTTCTCTCAGCTGATGTTGTTTCGCTTCTGTCTGTTTTATTACCCAGAAAACAGGAGGCAGCTCTGCCAACCCACACCCACACACACACACACACACACACGCACACACACACACACGCACACACACGCACACGCACACACACACCCACACACACACGCCTACATACGCCTTGAAAGCTGCCCAGCTGACCTCTGCGCTGCCTTCATCGACACCCGTCTGTGAATGACCTGATTCCCACAACACACACAACACACACACACACACACACACACACACACACACACACACACACTGATCTTCAGGTTGATGCTCTGTCAGAGCGTTTTGCTACACTTGTTTGTGTAGCTTCTTCTTCTTCTTCTTCTTCTTCTTCTTCTTCACCCTCCAGAGTGTTTTGCAACAGGAAGTGGAACTCCTTTAGTTTATAACTGGTTGGAGGTTGACATACGCTCGTGCCACATCAACTTTTAGATGTTTAGTCACATAAAACGTCCGATTTTATCACATTTTTAGCCTCATTATACACCTGAGTGTTGCATCATGGGTGGTTTGTAGCCTTTATGCTATGCTAATGAAGGCTCATTAGGTGCAGCACCGCCTGCAGGGGAATATGCAGCTAATCAGCGTTTTGAAGCAAACATACGCTGCAAATGAGTAAAATGTTCATTCAGAACTGACGGATTTCGTCTGGTTTTCGTTAAAACAGGGACTCGTGCGGCACACGTGTGAGACTGAAGCTTTACTCTGCGTTACAACAGTTAAACTGAGGCACCGGCAGCGCTTGGTTACGGTCCAGGAAGTCGGGTTTTTATTAACCTTTGACTGAAAACACGATTTTTGGCGTCTGAACCGAAGCACAGACGCGAGCCTGGACCTCCACCCTGGAGTCTGGTGTCACGGTCCGGCCCTGTGTGACCCCGCTGTCCACCCCGACCACCTGTGATGGAGAGCGCTGTCGGGGTTCTTACATGAAGGCAAATCCTCTCTCCTTTTGCCCCTTTTTGCCCCGTTTGCCCCATTTGCCCCGTCATGAAGGTCAGAGGTCATGGACGTGAAGCATGAGGTTGCTTCTCTTGCTCAAAGGCACTTTAGCTGCGCGGTTGCTTAGCAACGCGGGGCCTAAACCTGCAACTACGAGCAACATTACCAACATCCGGCTGTGTATGGCAGCAATGTTCAGGTGTGTGTGTGTGCACATATATGCTTCCCTGCGCGCGCGTGTGTGTGTGTGTTGGGCCCCCACAGAAAGCCCCTCTTTGTGCCGTGTTGGAGGCAGCCTTCCTAATCAGGGGTCATTACATGAGGTTAGTGCGGGGGTCTCCAGGGAGAGGAGAGGGGATCAGAGCCCAGATTAGACCCAGCCGACCCCTCGCTGTCCCCCGGGCACCACGGCAACGAAACCCGAGCCCTCCTCCCCTCCCTCAGCGAGCGGAGGATCCAGGGACAGAAAACCAGAGTCTGATTTACAGGAAAACACAGCAGAGCCTGCCGCTGCCTCGCCGTCTGTGTGTGTGTGTGTGTGTGTGTGTGTGCATCAGATGGGTGTGTGTGTGTGTGTGTGTGTGTGTGTGAGCGATGGTATGCGCCCCGGGGATAACGGTATAATGGGAGGGAGAGGTAAGTGGCTGATTACCTGAAATGGTCCTGGCACAGAAAAGAGAGAGAGAGAGAGGAGGAAGGAGGAAGTGAAGAGAGACAGGAGGCGAAGAAGAGCAGGAAGAGAGATCATAATAACAACAACAACAACAACAACAATAATAATAATAATAATTAGAATCAGGGAGACATTAGAGACTTTAAGCAGAGAGGATGAGGAAAGTAAAAAGACGCGCGGGTACTCGGAGCGAGGGCGGCGTCTCGGGGGCTGTTTTGACCCGAGCCGAGTCGTTCTCACGCTTCAGCAGCCAGAACTGATAAGACCGGGAGGACGGGATAGCTTTACACCGTCTCCCTGTGCGTGTGTGTGTGTGTGTGTGTGTGTCGCAGCACTCGTGCGATGTGGTGTGACCCGATGCAGCGGCTCCGACGTTTTCTCGACTCTGTTTATTATTAAAGTCTAATATTCTGTGTGTACAGGAAAATCAGTTAAACTGCATCAAATGGTCATGTTTATAAAAGCAGAGCTAACGTCAGAGCTGCTGAACCGATGCTCGTGTCCGTGTTTGACATGAAATCTGTTGCACTTTCGATTTAAAGAGACGGCGAGCGCGACGGCGAGCGCGACGAACGCCTGCAAAACACATTGAACTACATCTCATAGACAGCTGAGTTTACTGTCGTCGCAGCAGGGAGGCTCAACCCACCAAACCTGCAGTCGTCTTGTCATCTTCACGAGTTATTTTAGATTTAAGTTTGTTCTGATGCATGTTTCTATTTGTTTGCAGCTCAGTTACGAGTAATTCTGCAGGATTCATCAGAGAACCACGGGTTCCCGATCGTCTCATGGTTTTATTTTCTGTTTTTTAAGTGTTTTTTATTTTAAAGCTTCGTCTCTAACGTGCATTTCCAGCTCAACTCTGACTCAAACTGCGTGCAAAGTCTAATGAACGACTGCTCCAAATTCACATTTAACCCGTTTGGAAAATGACCTGTGCCTCGTTTCCAAACAGGAAGCTGATCCCAGAACGTGTGTGCAGTCAAAGAAGACGCCCACATGCCCCCGGCGTGTGCACTCGTGCGTCTGTGCGCGTCCTCACCTTCCTCCTCTTGCGGTGGATGTCCCCGATGCTGTTGGCCAGCGAGTTGGGTCCCAGCAGCGTGGCGGTGCTCTGAGGCCAGTCCACCGTCACCAGCGTGTGCTCGCCCATCAGCACCTTGCGCACGTTCTCGGCGCCCGTCACCCGGATCAGCGGCCGGCCCAGCAGGTGGGTCTTGAACACGTTGCCGTACTTCTGCCGCCGCGACGCGTGGAAGCCCGAACCCTGGACAGAGGAGCAGAGGGGAGGGGGCGTGAGGGTCAGACGCTGCATTTCTTACTGTCAAACTCTATTTTTTAACCGTTTTCAAGCAATTTTACACAAAAACATCAGCTTTTTGTTTCCGAACATCAGCTTCTGCTGTTTCCTTCTGCAGCCGCTCAACACTTCAGGTCATTTAAACACAATCGTCCAGTAAGAAACTCACTTTACACCTTTGTGACCTTTAATTTTAACTGTATGCAAAACATCTGTGACTGAAAATTGCTCCTTTTAGCAACAGGTTGCAGAAGTTGCAGGCAACATTTTCATCAGCGCAGGACAACAAAAACCATAATGTGCATCCACGGTGCTGCACAGAAACCCTCGAGCTCCAGGTCAGATCCAAACGGCTCAAAATGAGACAAAGCAGTTTGAGAACATCACGGGGAAAAGTTGCAGCAATGTCAAGTTGCCCAGGAGTTTAACCAGCCAATCGGCTCGCAGCTGAGCCGGCTGGTTCAGCTCCAGTTAAATTTACATGACGTCGACTCTGAATTCTTGTTTTTCGCTGTTTTATCAAAACCAAACGTGCAGCTGCAGCGAGTGACTCTGCGTCACGCCGCTCGCTCACGTCTCAGATCCAGCTGCATAAAAACACCCTGAGCACAGTGGAAGCGCCGGGGGCCGTCGCTATGGAAACGATGCACCTTTTCCTCTGCATGCACCGGTGTAAACCTGCAGCAGCTGCAACAAAACTGTCTTTTTTTATTTATTTTTTTATGATTTATTTTATTTTTATCATCCTAAATGAGCTGCACGCCTCATCGATCATCACTTCAACCACTTCTACATGTTTTAATGTGCTCGATCATCACGCACCTGCTCCTATAAAACATGTTAACATGCTGTGATGTGGCTGCTTTTCTAGCTTTATCTCACTCTACTCCAGGGCGTACGCTCACAAAGATGGCGGTTTACACCAGGGCGTTTGGCTAAAAGGTGGAATTTCCCTTTAACAGCAGAAACGCAGAGCTGAAGGTGAGAAGACGGCGTCGTTTGGAGGAAATCCCCGAACTCTCCGCCCCGTTTAGCTGAAATGCTTCTCCTGCACCTTCCGGTTGATGGAGATCCCCGATCGCCTCCCGCTCTGCTGCTCCTCTTGACTTTGACTCTTTTGGGGTCGAGCAGCTGAGCAGAAGTCAGAAAAGCTTTAAGGCTGAAGCCGCGCAGCGATTCCTCCCACCCATTTTTACGCTTGCTATTAATTTAGAGCAGCCGTTCAGGATCTGACCTTCACTCCGGCTTTGATCCTCACCTCTAAAAGCTCAGACTAAGTACTTTCTCTCTCTCTCTCTGCGGTTTGGGGCCCAAACAGACCACTTTCGGGTGAGTCGCCCACATGCTTAAAGTTACCGACGTTTCCATCGTCTCGGCTCCCAGAGCAAAAGTAAACTCGGCGCGGGGAGGCTGCAGATGTTTAGGACGTCTGGGTACGCAGCAGGTTAATTCAATGAAAACTGATTTAGGATGCCTTTAGGACGTAACATCCAGCGACTAGTTTGAGGTTAAAGGCTCTCAAAACATTTGCAGCCCAGGCTTCGGGTACAGTGAGCTGAGGGAACGCACGAGCGTCTGGTCCACGTTTTAACTGCATCCACTCTACGCACAGGTCGAATGCAAGCAAGTACACGTGATGGCGTCAGCATTTAACTCTGACAACCAAACGGGCTGCACGCAAACCATTCAACCGGACGTTTCGGAGACCTGGGGATCCTCCAGCTCAGTCGTGCAAATAACAGAACCTTAGACTGAACTGAGGCGCTCGCAGCCGATGCACAAAAGTCCAGTTCTGCGTGCAGGCGACGCACCGACGCTCCGCTTCAACTTCGCTGGAGAAACGCAGGCGACGTGGTTTAAACAGGGAAAGGTCGGAGATGGATGGATCGGACACACACGGGACCGTTTGCAACCACAGACACACACACACGTGACGATGAACCTGCTTTTTGTTGTTCGTGCGCAGACTGAAGCCGCTCTACAGCTGTTTTTCTTTTATAAATCACCAGTTTGGGAACAACAGGACACTTGAGAAGCATCTTTATGCATCTTCATGTTTAATGTTTGCACGAGCAGCAATCGAGGATCGAACCTGAGCCTGAATCTGCAGATAATCCGAGGTCAAAGGTCAGAGCTCACAGCTGAGCTGGAGCAGACTTTAGAGGCTGATCCTGAAAGAGTTGCTCAAATGACCCACTGAGAGCGGCCGTGCGGCACGTTTCAGGGCCCCCGCCCCTCAGTTTTAACCGCCCGGCTGTCAGTAAAACCCCCAGAGGACCAGAGCTGGAGTCAGTTAGCGAGCTGACCTGGGTTCAGCTTTGACGCTGACCTCTAAACGGCTCGGGTCACGGCAGAGCGAGAGGGAGCCGACCCCAGAACTGTAAATGGGCTGTTTGAGTGAAAAGAATATATATCAGCCCGAGGGCAGCTTTACTGTGTTACACACACACTCACACACACACACACAGGCAGACAAACACAGCATTCACACACACACGTACAGTAAAAACACACACACACACACACACACACCGTGCAAAGCAAACAAACACGCACAGGCCGAACTGCAAATTGCCGTGACAACACTAACTGGTTTGACCCCAGCTTACTCCTGGGGAAAGAGATATGTACGACTGTGAGGCGTGCACACACTGAACACACACTGAACACACACTGAACACACACACACACACACACACACACACACACACTGAACACACACACGTAGCAGCACTGGAAACAGTTCGATCCCACGTTTACATCAGAAAAACTGATTCTGTTGATTTAAACTGTACTGTAACACTCACAACACGGGCGTGTGTGTGTGTGACTGTGTGTGTGTGTGTGTCTGTGTGTGTGTGTGAGAGAGACAGAGAGCCTCAGAGTGTGTGGAGCACGCCTTTCTGTGTGTGTTCAGTGACTAATTTTAGCAGGTAGTTTGTTTCCTGTTGGAGACACACCTCTCGCAGCAGCAGCAGTGGTGTGAGAGAGTGTGTGTGTGTGTGCGCGTGTGTGTGTGTGTGTGTGTGTGTGTGTGAGCGCACAAACACACAGCGGCTCCATCTTTTCTGCAGCGCTCCTCTGCATGAAGCTACAGACTGACCCTCACAGCCCGCGCCGTCACCTGATCACCAGTTATGGTGGTTCCTTCGCTGTTGTCGCCGTTTAGCGTCCGGCTGATGCTCGTCCAATGACGTCATCATGTCGCTGCGTTCGCCCGACAGATGAGACGTTACAGGCCTGTTCGATGCTGTTTGGCATTGTTAAAGCATTAAAGGGCCAGCATTTCACTTTAACAACACGTGCAGTGAGTTCGCAGGATCACACAGGATCAGCTGAGAATCCACCAATCAGGTGGCGGCTGCAGGCGGGGTTTAGGTGTGACCGGAAGTGAGGTTAGCATAGATGCTAGTCGTGTCAGAACCACGACTCCTGGCTTCTCTCTGCAGGACGCGCAGGTGAGAAGTAAAGGTGAGTTCATGGCAGATCTGAAACAGATGGAAAAGAGTTTATCATCTCGTTCTGCTCGTGTTCGCTCGATGTTCTTCAGAACCTGCCGAACGGGCCGTCCTCACGGTTGCACCTCATCGCTCTTCCTCTCGCTCACATCCCCGACGTCTCTCTGCTAGCGCTCGGCTAACACCTGCGTCAGCTGCATCCGTCCATCCCCGCGCTGTGAGCTTCTTCAGATGGGCCGATCGTGCACCTTCTGTGCCTTCATGCGCTGATGACTTCATCTGCGGCGTGCAATTTGCAGTTTTTCTATAACACTTTGTTGCAATGCATGCTGGGCCACGTCATGCAGCTGCAGGACGAAGCACAAAGACGACGAGAAAGCAGCTTTTCTTTGACTTTGAGCGACCGACAACGATGCTGGCACGTTTCCCGACATCGACCGTCATCGCAGGAACCGGGAGACGTCCGCCTGAGCGTCGCCGATCAGCTGATTCTCCTTTTTCGGCTCCAGCGGCGGCCGATTCATTCATTCATCGCTCGCTCACTCACATCTGCAGGACTCCTCTCTGTCGGCCCGTCTGGGTACAAACTGTTGACCCGAACTGTTTTCACAGCTCCTGTACACTTCCTCTTTTTACTGTGGCATGCTACACACACACACACACACACACACACACACACACACACACACCAGGTCGCCGGCCGGCCTCTGGAGCCCTCGGGGTGTGTGTGCGTGTAAGAGTGGGGTTGTTTTCCAAGCTACATTTCGCTGCCACATGGATGTAGAGTGGTTTAGTATGTCTGCCTGGCAGGCCTGCTCACACACACACACACACACACACACACACACACTCACACACACACACACAAACAGTCCAATTCGAAGGGAGTTCCTCAGGCAGCCAGACAAGGCTCCCTTTCACACTCCAAGATACAGCATCAGATTGGGCCGATTGTGTACTTTTTGTGGTGTGTGTGTGTGTGTGTGTGTGTGTGTGTGCGTTCATGCGTTTTCTCTTTCCATTTCTCTCTGTTTTCTTTTCACACACACACACATTTTGGCAGGTTACTGACGGTTTTCATCTGTCTTAAACAAAAAAACGTACGCTTAAATAAAGTGTGTGTGTGTGTGTGTGTGTGTGTGTGTGTGTGTGTGTGTGTGTGCGCCAGGGGTGTGGTCTGGATGACATTTAGTATAAAAGGTGAGAAGTGTACACCCCCCCCTCTCGTTCCCTGAACTGGCCCAAAACACACACACACACACACACACACACACACACACACACACAGAGCAGGCATGGAAAAGTTGTGATGTAATGACGCCACACGTCTCTTGCAGGAGAACACGTACATAACCGCACACGGGATCACAACACACACACACACACACACACCCTGTGGCAGACGTCGCCGCGGAGACGCAGGCGTCACAGCTTCACACTGATTGCACAGGCCGAACACACACACACACACACACACACACACACACACACTTTCACTGTAAACACTCGCTTAAGAAAAGAAAAAAAGAAAAACCCAGAAACCAAAATGGTTCCCACAACATCGCAGCTGATTTTCCCGCCGGGGTCACAGGCAACAAACTGATGTGAGCTGAAAACTGACGCTGCTAATGACGG
The DNA here is from genome assembly GCA_008933995.1 of Datnioides undecimradiatus. Taxonomy (NCBI): domain Eukaryota; kingdom Metazoa; phylum Chordata; class Actinopteri; order Lobotiformes; family Datnioididae; genus Datnioides; species Datnioides undecimradiatus. Next base: position 698,408 of record WARS01000063.1, on the reverse strand, counting down.
CGCGGGCGCGGAGCCTCGCCGCTTTCCCCTTTTCCTTCTGGACGCGTTGCCTAGCAACAAGGAGAAGTACGAGTACAAGCCGGCCGACGTGTTTGAACGCGAACAGTCGGAGAGTTCGGGGCGCTGCATGCAGCTCGGCCTGCACGACAAGCGACTGCAAACGAGACGCCGTCGACCACGTTTTCTGCCTGATTTACAACGTTACGCTAAAACGGTTCAGCAGCAGCGATGCAAAGTGAAGTTTAACGAACAAAAACACGCGAGAAAAGTCAAAACGCGCCTGAATTAACAGTTTAATTTAATGCTGAGGCGAATATTTAACGACGAAACTGTTAAAACTAAGAGTTTGTTCGCTAAAAATCTCGCCGCCGTGTTGCGTCACTTCGCTGCGTCCTGGTTTGTTGTTTCGGTCCACAGTCGCCTCGGCTGCAACCTCTCAGGCGCTCGTGTGCGAATCTAAAACCAGCGTTCACTTCAAGGCGGCGGCGGCGGCGGTGCAGGCTGAGGGCGGCGAACTGGACCCAGAGGCGTCTTTACGTGCAGGTCGAGATCAGAAACGAGGTTATGTCGGGGTCAAAGGTTACACACACACACCAGCGAGGGTCAGGAATAGTGTTTAATAAGGAAGCAGGGGAATATCTCTAATGTGTGTGTGTGTGTGTGTGTGTGTGTGTGTGTGTGTGTGTTCGCACTTCGACAGAGTCCCTTTCATATTTTTGTTGAACAGAGATTTATCAGATATTTTACAAGAACCTCAATAAAGACGCGGCGGAGGCGGAGGATTTTCCACACACGCCATCCCAGCACACACACACACACACACACACACACACACACACACACACACAGTTTCTGACAAACGCCACCGCGGTCACAGAATCTCCCTAAAAATCATAAAATCTCGCCGCCTCGCCCTTGTTCTCTCTCTTTCTGCACAAACACACACTCCCCCTCTCTCTCACGCACACACACACCGTCCGAGCGGAGCTAGCTAGCACGCCGGCCGTGCTAAAAATACCCCCGTCTGTTCTGTTGGGGTTGGCCTGGGGGCGAACCTGGGCCCGGCTTATAAATGTCCTCTTTGTAGCGCAGTGGAAATGTCCAACAAATGACTCTTTTATTAGGGCAAGACAAAAAAACACAGCTAATTATGTTTACTCAGATCACACACACACACACGTAACACACACACACTAGCTGTGTGTGTGTGTTACATGTGTGTGTTATAAAACAGAAATATTGGGGTGGCTGCTCCGAGGGGAGCCACAGAGGCAGGAAACAGATGAAAGTGGACGACAGAGAATCATTTAGAGCTTTTATTTAATTAAAGCTCGGCCGCTTCAGTCAAAGACACGCAGATACGATGTGTCTGACAGCAGCTGCGTGACGCACGTGCACGAAAACCCACGCAAACGAAACAAAAGTCCTGTTTGTGTCGACGCCGCTCGGCCGTGAGCAGCTGGACACACGCTCACAAAGCAGAAACGCGTTAATGAGTTTGATTAAAGGTGTTCAGTCCTGCTCGAACATGCTGATAAATTACAGTTTATATTAACCGTAAAGCTGCTGCAACAGAGGACTGTGAAATAATATAAAATACACACCTCTTCATACAAACAGCAACAACAGGTCGTCACCTGCAGCGGAGCTTGTATGAGATCAACCTGCCGCTGAGTCCGACACACGTGCATCAATAAAATAAACTTGATTTTAATTCTATTTGTGTTTTTTAGGTGACGATCTTTGCTGTTTCTGCTTGTTTTGCACGAGAAAACCTTCAAATTGAAGTCAAGCTGTGGATTTATCTGGAAATGAAACCTGAAAACTCGTGGTTCAGACGCGGGCTGGTTTGTTTCCTCTCTGCTGCCGGTGCCGAAGGCGCAGCGGCCGCAATGAAAACGACGCATCGGCCCGGCGTGGCGCCCGGCGTGGAGCAGGTGAGTCTCATTTCAACATTAGAGGCGGGAAAAATGACACAATATCAGGAAAAAACAGCGTCTGCAGGAGGAAAACTCACAGATCTGTGCGCAGCGACGCAAACTAAAGGTGAAAGACTGAAAAGCGAGAGCAGAGGCTGCAGCAGAGGAGCGACGAGGGAGAGGAAACGAGGTCAAAGGCTGTGAGGGAATTCCTCTTTCTTTTCAGCTGTCAATCATTCAGCCGGTGCCAGAGATACCAAGGAACCAGTGTGTGTGTGTGTTTTTATATGTGTGTGTGTGATTGTGTGTGTTTGAATGGTGCGATAGGTCCTCGACTTGACAATGAACCCCCGTCCCTTTGCGGTCACGCCACCGCATCAGAGAGACAGAGAGGGGAAGACGAAAGGGAAGGAATGAGAAAGTAGGATGGGAGAAAGGAAAGGAGGGAAGGAAGGAGAGAAAGGGGAGGAAAAGGGGGCAGAGGAAAAAAAACAAAAACAAGAAAAGAGAGGGGTGGGAGGAGAGAAGTGTGAAAGAGCGGAGCGAGAGAAAGCGAGCGCAGAGCGTGGCAGAGGAGGCGGAGAGATGGGGAAGGGTGCTCGTTTGAAAAAGGACGGATTAACGAGCGAGGGCTTCGGGTGGTTCAGCCAAAAAACAAGGAGAATAGAGAGAGAGAGGGAGGGAGAGAGAGAGGAGAGAGAGGGAGAGGGAGGGAGAGAGAGAGCGAGAAGGAGAGAGAGAGAGGGAGAGAGAGAGAGGGTGAGAGACAGACAGAGCAAATGAGGAAAGAGATGGCTTTCACTTTGCATTCCACCTCTACTTGGTGCTGGTGCACTGAGCCTGCTGCTGCCTCAATTATTCATGTGTTTCATGAATGGAGGGGCTGACATCACCAGCATTCAGGTCACTTTACATACGAAGCTCCTTCTAAATCACACAATAAGCTAGACCAGGCTTTGTGGTAAATAACAATTCATGGCTGCACACATCCTCACTTGAATACACTTCCTTTTCTTTAAAAACTACAAATTAATTAACCAGTTAATAACCAGCACAAATAAAGTAAATAGAAAAAAAACAATCCTTAGTTTTCACGTTATAAATATTTTAAACGTGGCAGTATATTGTAATACTTTTTAGAGCATTCAGAGTTCTTTGTAATGTACAACAATGAATGAATGAACATCCCTTTTCATGGCCAATATTAACTTAAATATTCTGCGATTTCAACTATGTTGCATGTTCAGATAAACGGCAGAAAATATGCAACATTATCTGTTGTGCATCATTACTATCTAAGAAAAAGAAGACCCAGAGGGAGTCGAAATTAATTTTAATACATCACCAAGCCCTAGTGTTTACTTTACTAACTTTACTTTTGTTTGATCTCAATAGTTACCTTATATTTGAGAAATGATTGCAAAATTAACTTTTTATAATTAATAATAATGCTCTGAGATAATTGTGGAAATGGTTATTCAACTTCAGGTTAGCACTCTTAGCATTTTGGCACTATAAACCTATAGTTTTATCTATTGTAAATTTTGACAATTACATATTGCATTGAATATGTTTCATTTGAGCTCTGACCAAACTTTGATGATACTGCTTGTGTAAGGTGAAATCCGTGTTTATATATACTGTGAAATGTGGTTTTAAAATCAGAAAATGTAAATAATTTCAATAGGTTGGTTGCCTAGTTATGCTTAACTTTAAAACATGCACACTGGTCAATGAACTCTTGCTAGAAAACGTCAGTCACAACCTGGAAGGCTTTATCGTAAAAGCTGTAATGTGGTGTCCAGCACTGGTTTAGAAGTGTTATTGTGGACTGCACACCTACTTTAGTATTTATGAACTAACAGGTGCATCCATGTGCAGTTAAGAAAAACATATTTCTTATATAAGGTCTTTTTACAAAACACTAGTAGTGTCTGGATTAATTAACGACACACTAAACTAGCTTTATTATATAAAAAAAAGATACTCAGCAATATTTTATAATACACGGCTCACTCTTTTTGAGTGACACCTATTCAACCATAAACAACCACTGACTGCTCTAATGAACATTCCATGTAATTGTAAAGTAATCCATTCACACATACAGACACACAAATGCGTGGGTCCACGCAAACACACACACACACACACACACTTTGTGGGGAAAATAATAACTCTGTGAAGAAACACTTGAAGGCACTAATTGGGTACAGTTAGCACCAGGCTGCTAGCTAACTGTTAGCCCAAACGTAACTAAGCTAATTAATTTACTTAAGTCTGTGTCTTTTGTTAGCTTTACATGCTAGCTTAGCCTCTGGTCGTCTCTGCCACAGTGCAGAGCTTTTCTTATGAGGCTGAATGTTGTTTCACTGAATTAATTCCCATTTTCGAGGCTAACTGAGTCGGTTTAAAGACACAAGTTGACTAAAATGTGAGCGTTTGTCGACTAAAACCAGCAGAAAAGATAAAAAACCCTAAAACTGCTTTTAAATCTTCAGACCTGAGCTAAATCTTTCTTCCCTTTTCCCTCCGTTATTGTTTAAAATTCCATTAGTAAAAGCATGTCGCCCTGATGCTGAATTAAATTGTATTAACCGCTGCACAGTAGTCCTCAAGTAACGCAGCATTAACACCAGTTTGATTGATGTTTGCCAAAGGAGACGCTGGAAATTTTATGACGTATAAGGCTGGCCCTTTGGGCATCTACACACGTGATACGAAGTTTGAAAACTGGCTTCACACACACACACACACACACACACACACACACACACACACACACACTCATTGAGAAAGGGAGCTTAGCATTGTGCTCTATACTCGGCCCTGGGACAACGGAAAAGGAGGAGGGAGCGGTGTGTGTTCTTCGGTGAAAAGAAGGGCATGGAGACTGTGCCAGCACTCTCTCTGCTAATCTGAACAAGAGGAGAGGGACGGAGAGAGGAGGAGAAGGCAGGATGGAGCAGGGAGGAGATGGAGAGGGAGAAGAAGAAGGAGAAAGATGCTTTCACCAAACTCAGGAATAATGCTTGGTTTTTAGCTCAAGAGTCGCCAGCATCAGTTTATGCACGGAAAGCCGCCAAACGACAAAAATGTCGACGCCTGCTTTCAGGGACGGAGGAGCTGCAAACATGGAGGTGTAGGAAAACGTTATAACAAAACAAATTTACGTATCAATAACGCATAACGTAAAATCTAACGGTAACGCTTCATCGCATTTATCAAACGTGAGAGAAAACGGCTGAAAAAGAGCGAAATCGATGGGAAGGCGGAGAGAAGGTGCGAGAAAAGATCAGACGGGCGCGAGACGAGGAGTCCTCGCAGGTTCAAGGGTCCTGCTTTTTGAATGTGCCACACTGTTACTACACACACACACACACACACACACACACACACACACACCAAACCCTGAGCCCGGCCACTTGTCGCGTATTCAAATGGCACACACTCTCGCCAGCCAGTTCGCCCGCTGAGAAAGAAAGAGTCGATCATCTGTAACGTGATCTGACCGCGCTCACACACGTCGCTGCAGGTGTGTGTGTGTGTGTGTGTGTGTGGCTGCGCATGTTATATCTGCATACTTAAGTTATTGTGCACACGCAGATTGTGGGACTGTGCAATCAAGAGCTCGACGCTTCTGTGACGTAATTCCATTGGAGAGACGGTTGCCAGCCGTTCTGCAGGTTAAAGGCATTAACCGGCCTAAAAACACACAACGGCTGCTGACATGTTGTGTCGACCACAGAGGGCTCGGAGGCGACCGGCCGACTCATCTGGAAACTCGATTTCAACCTCGATTCAGTGGATCACGGGTTTTTAAGGTCGTTTTCAGTCCTGGGCGATCTGGCGCCACCTGTGGCGATGCAACAGCAACGCGACGTCAATAACGGGCCTTTTAACAGGATCTGAACTGACGCAGCTCCCTGCTGTATTTCAAACTGTCAAAGTAAAGGCCAAAAAGCTGACCCTTCAAAATAAAAGTCAGCTTATTTCACCGCCAGAAATGCTTTTTAATGAAGCTGCAGCAGCAGGAAATGGATACTGGTGTTGATGCATTAATCATTTGGAGTTTTATTTACATTATAAATTCTCAATGACTGTCACTTTATGATCCCAAAATCAGCTGCTTTTATGATTATCGCTTGTTTGTACAACCATCGTATAAATATTTGTTGTTCCTGCAGTTTCAGGTAGCGAATGATGGAAAAGATCAAATGTCAAACAGTGATTTTATTGGTGATCTTACAAAAAACGCAGGTGCAAACTGCAAAACGTGTGCATTTTAACAGTGTTGATCGATAAAAGCTGAATAACAAAAATATTTTCAAAGTTTTAGTCCTGAAAACAACTCATGACTGAGTTTTAAACATTTAAACATTAAAGAAACTAATTTTGAACATTGACGTAAAGGTAAAAACTCTCAGAAAAGTCCCACAGACCACGAGACGGCTGTTCAAATGCACAGTTCTCACAAAGACGACCGCACTTGAAGGCACCGTGAGTGTGTCACAGGGCACAGAAAGAGCGCGAGAGACTAATTTCACCTTTAAAATGTACTGCCGCCTCCAATTTCCTGTTTGTGCTTGAGGAGTTTGGTTTGTCAAAGCGCAGCCAGAGCGCGCCGGAGGCAGCAGGACAGGTGTGGAAGAAGAAGAAGAAGAAGAAGAAGAAGAAGAAGAAGAAGAAGAAGAAGAAGAAGAAGAAGAGAGAGCTGTCATCACTGTGTGTGTGAGATGAGAGAGTGTTTGGTCTGTGCACTGTTATTACTCTGCTCACATTTACACTTATCACTGCAAAACACACACAGACAAGAAGACAGGCTATAGACAGAAGGACAACATATTAGTGTGTGTGTGTGTGTGTGTGTGTGTGTGTGTGGTGTGTGATGCAAAAGAGCTGAACCGCTGATTTAGCAGAATCTGAGAAACCATCACTGATAGCCGTTTGCAACTGTTTGCATAGAAATCTTGTGTGTGTGTGTGTGTGTGTGTGTGTGTCAAATCAAGCTCATACGAACACATACGAACACACACACACACACACACACACACACACACACACAGTACAGTCTGAGTCTCAGCTATGTGTTCATTTCTCTGGTTCACCCCAGATTCAGTCCAGCCTGTCTGCACTGCATGCGTGTGTGTCCGTGTGTGTTTGTGTGTATATTTGTGCTGTGTGTGTGTGTGTGTGTGTGTGTGTGGCATCAGGATCTGAAAGAGAACTCCCAATCCCCCAATTTCCAAACACAAAGCTGACTGGTGCCTGCATCACTGCGCCGCGACGCCTCGACCAGTTCCTAAAGTGGATTCTTTTAATGAATTACCCAGAAGTCTCAGCGACGCGGCATCAAAGACTCCGTCCCATATCATGAAATACCAATGATATTGCTTTTAATTTCACATTTAAACATCGGTTTAATCAAACGCCACGCCCTGGGTTGTGGGCGCTTTGGTGCCCTCAGGCAGCAGAGATGGAAACAGCTGAAGCTGACAGGTTCACATGCAACCTGGGTGGACGGGCGAGAGAGCTGACCTTTCACCGTTGCCTGTGAAAACGCCTGGTGGTTTGACCTTCGAAGTCAACTTCCTGCTTCAGAAGACGCTGCCGAGCTTGATCCCATAAACCTCAGCGCCAAGATTTACACAAAACGGCGTCGTTTTCGCCGAAGTCGCAGGAAACACACGCGCAGGAAAGCGGCCCGGTCACGCCTTGATCCTAACACACGATATTTCATTTAACTACAAAACTGAATTAATCTAACCAACACGTTGTTGTTCACACCAAAATGCTTCTGTCTATAGAAACCCTTTATGAACTCGTGTCGGTAACCGATTTTTAATGTTCGCAGATCGCTCAAACGCGAGCAGGTCGGTGTATCAGCGTTGCTTACAATTATGCACCTTCCGCATAACTATTTCTCCATACATGCATGAATCTGCACCGTAGGTCGTGGTTTCAATGCGCGGTGTGTGTGTGTGTGTGTGTGTGTGTGTGTGCTCAGTAGTATTGTTCTGCTTACACCGTCCCGTCACAAAGTCTAGTTCCAATGAGATAGACAGGTCTTTGGGCAGAGTGACCATAAACTATTCCTAACTGCAGATCGCTTAAAATGGACCTGTCACAAAAATGCTGCTGCTGTTGCTGCTGCGCGTGTGTGTGTGTGTGCGGTGTGTGTGTAAAAGTAGTTAAAATACACTGCATGTATGTGCAAATATACGATATACACTCAGAGTAATATGTAGGGAGTCTGACGACTCTCGGGGGAAAAGACAAATTGAGACGCAAATAGAAAAGAGTGTTTTACGGTCTGTTTGCACTCTGATGTTAAACCTGACGACGCCTCCGTCGTAAGTAATAAACGCACAGTCTGCAACAGTAAGGATCAAGGACATGGTGCAAAGAGCTTCGCTTAGAGGTTTAATCACTCTAAAAACTCCACGCTGCTCCACCTGGTTTCACGCCAAACGGGTGATGTAATGCTGTTAGCGGATGTGGCAGCTGCAGACCCGCAGGTCCTTCTTGCAGCAGGTGGTGGAGACCAAACACCAGCCAAAAAGCAAATATTGGTCTTAAATTCGCCAGAAAATCAACTGGCATGATAACGACAGCTGTTTTTCACTGCTGGCGTAGTAAAGGTTGGTGCCGCTATTGACGACATTGAAGCATTAGCTTTAAAAGAAGAGTCTGCTGCCTGCCTTTCCTTGCTGCTGGGTTTGCAGGTTTTGCGGGTTGAAATGAACAAATGAACTGCTAAAATGATATAAACTCAACCGTGACATCAAGTCTCCAGCGCATCAGTCGTTAAACTGGCTTTCAGAGACGAGCGGTCAGTGACTTGTTCTCAAAAGTTTAGGCGACTAAAAATGTTTAGTTACTGTAGAAAAAGACTCAGTCAGATGAGACGACTGGTCCGACGTCGCCGCCACGCTGCAGGATGTATTGTTTGAAGCCATTTCGCCGACTTTCTTCTCTGCAGCTGCAAGAACAAACTTTAGCTTTAATGAAAGACGCCTAAAGTCAAGGCTTTCCAGGACTTTTGTATTTGGACATTTATCGGCTCTTATCACACAATGTCACGTTTTTGGCACCACACACCAAACAGCTTGTTTAGCTATCTGATTGGTCCCATCTCTGCTCTACAGGGCAGATGGTTGTTGGGCTGCGTCTACATCTCTTTTTCGCCGTCAGACAAGAAGTTTAACGGCGAGGAGGCGCTTTTCATTGACCCACGCTCAGTGGTTAGCTGCGGCGTTCAGCCCGGGGCAGAGACCCGGAGCTCGGCCCCACAGATTCTGCAGATTCCTCCAGGCTTCTTCACTGTGGGGACATGTGATCCCTCGCCTTCAGACACTCCAGCCTTTCATTCCTTCATCTGACTGACAACCCTCCTCCCCCTCCCTCCCTGCCCCCACCTCCTCCATAAACTTGGCCGTGGTCCCGGTTGCATTCCGGGAACGCGTCTTGCTCTGTGTCAGATGTAACGGAGGAGCATCATGACCAGCCCTGCGCGCGGCCGACGTGCCTCCGCCCGTCGAGCCCCACGCTTCTCCTCCTCCTCCCCCTCCGTCAGCCCCTCCACCCCCACCTCCCCCCCCCAAGCCCACCCCCACCCTTCCTGCCGGCGTGCTCCTGGGAGTCATCAGTCGCGCTGACAGCCGCTGCTCAGTCGCGGGGCTCGCGTGCAGCCCGGTGGGGTCAAGCTACAGGCTCGAGCTCTTTCTCCTCTCAGCGTCCCCTCGCTCCCTCTCGTCCAACACCAAGTTTAAGCACCGACTCAGACACAATCACCCTCCGCTGAGCGCAGAGGAGTGAGACACGCCGCCGATGGGTGATCAATAACCCTCAGAAAGTGGCGATCGGCACGTGCGCGTCACATGAGTTTCCCTGCAGCTTGACGCTGTTCGTCACCTTGTTAGCAGCGGGATCTCGGTGTCTGGCTGGTTTCTGAGGCACGCAGCATGCTGGGAAGTGATTTTCTGTTTTCTGGCCGCGGTGGAGATGAGCGTGTGGATGAGGTGCGCACTCCAGCCTCAGTTTAACCCTTCAACCATCAAACCTACTCCCAGCAGAGCATGCAGCGCGCGCTCGCCGTTTCTCTGCAGGTTAAACGCTCGGCACTGATTATAAATCTGACAGAAGCGGCGGTTTGCGCGCAGAGACACCCGCGGTCACTAATTGCCACCGTGTCTGCCTCCGTATCAGCTCTGACTGCAGCCCCGCGCCGCGGCTGGCCGAGCCCACGCGCTCCCGTCTCAGGTGATAACAGCCTGTGATCGGCTGATGGAGCCGCGCTGCGCCCGGAGACAGATGAACTAATCAAACGTGAAGTGAAAGTCTGTGATGGCGCGGACTGGCTGCATCACAGGCGCAGGATGAGTGCGAACCAGCTCAAATTCACCCAGACACAAAGTTTACAGAGAAACAGAGGTTTCCCCGAGCTGAGATCAGACGTTCTGAGTGGATCTGACGCAGAAAGTTGTTAAATGATGACGGGAAAAGGCGCAAAAATGCAGAGGAAATGTTTTTCTAGTTGTTTGCAGTGATTTGGTTTGTGAGCATCACTAACCGGGGCGCAGGCAACGAGAATAACGCGTGTGTCTGTGAAAAAGCGCAATAATGTCGGTTCAAAGGCTTTTTCCTGGGTGATATTTAGATGATCTCGGCTTGCCGCTGCAGACAAACGCCGCAGTAACTTCATTTTGCAGAAAAAGGATCCGTCAAAACGAGCGCAAACTGAAAAAGTGCAAAAGCGTGATGAATGAAGTCAGAGCGCAAAATGAAGAAATAAATGAATAAAAGTGAGAGAAGTTTCAAAGCGTCGGCTGAGCTGTCAGATAAGGCTGATTTCATCACGCATGGATAAAGACCCGCAGACACCGGGACCCGCGCTGACCCAGACGCCGCGTCGCGCTCCACCAAGCCCCCCCTTCCCCGCCCCGAGGGCGCGCTTACCTGCAGGAGCCAGTGGCAGGTCTCGCCGATGAAGGGGAAGCCCATGGATCCTTTGGGCATGGGGAGCTTGCAGTTTTTATCCCGCGTGGCCGTCCATCTGAGCTGCCACAGCTGCTGGGAGACGGCGAGGAGCAGGGCCATGGACACCAGGCAGGCGGCCAGAGTGGCCAGAGCCGAGACGAGGTCGAAACTGTCGAACAGCATGGTGATGGAGAGCCCGGCGGTCTCTCTGGAGCTCGGGACGACTTTCAAAAAGCTGCTGAAAGTCTCTTCAAACTTTATGTTCGTGACAAAAACGCGCGGCTCTGGGTCCCAGGGCTGATTTAACAGTTGGGTTTCAAAGTTTTTTTGCGTAAAAGCGCAACGCTCCTTTACGCGCTCCAAAGTCCCACTGGCTGTGACAACAGGCGGCTGCGTGTTCAGAATGAATGAACTGCGTGGAGTCAGACCGATTCTCTGCCTTTGAATAGTCACAGAGTGGCGTTCGTGTGCGTTTAAAAAAAAAAAGTGCAGATCTGCGCGGAGGAGATGCTACAGGTGAGCTGAGCTGCTCCGCGTGTCTTCGGTGTCACACCTCAGCGCGCGGAGTGGGGAAAACAAAAACCCGAAACCTGCGAAAAGTCACTTTGTCTCAGTGATTCGAGCATTTAGGACAACAACCACGCGAGACTGGGGACTGTCCTGCTGTTTGAAATCTCATGTTTGGTCTCGTTTGTGTGCCACCGGCTCCGAAATGAAGTGTTTCTGGTTCTTTTCTCTTCTGAAACGTGAAAAGTCTCAAGGTGACACGTTTATGTCAAAAGCAGGGACACGTGGAAAAAGTGAAGCCGAGCTCTGGAACCAACAAGGGCTTTACTTTTTAAAACTTCTCGAGGGATGGAAAGACTTGGTTTGGGGGGGGAGAAAAGTGGAACGAAAACTCTTCCAGGAATCGCGTCTCTCTCTCTCTCTCTCTCTCTCTCCTCTTAGAAAAAAATAGAAATAATAAAAAAAAATTAAAACTTAAACAAAAAAAGTCTTTAAAAGTTTTAATCTCTCTCTGGAACGAGCGCGCGGAGGATGAAGTGTGGGCTTCTTAAGATCCGTGAGCGTGCGGGAGTGACGAGGTGCGCAGGAGATGCTCAGGAGCCACCGTCCTCCTTCTGCTTCTCTCACTCTCTGTCGTCCACTCTCTCCTCTGTGTACCTTTCTGTTTCTGAGAGCGCTCCCCTCTCTCTCTCTCTCTCTCCCTCTCTCTCTCTCTCTCTGCTGGCTGCCTATACAAGTCACCCTCAGTGTGTGTGTGTGTGTGTGTGGATGCGTGCGTAAAAGAGTGTGTGTGCGTCAAGCCAGAGGCACCAATGAGTGTTTATATAGTGCGGAGGCAACTGGAAGGCGAATAGGCGGCCAAGGGCTCCCGTCGCCCCCCTCCAACCCCACCCCGCCTCACCCCAGCGTCGGCTAGAGAGGCAGAGACTCCCCTCCCCTTCCCTCCTCCTCCTCCTCCTCCTCATACTCTCCCCCTGCCTCCCTCCATCCCTCCCCTCTGCCCCACCTCTTTCAGCTCCTGGAGAACCCCCCACCACCACCAGCCAGCCTCCCTCCTCCTTCCCTCCCTCCACTCTTTTCCCCTCCTCTTCCTCCTCGCTCCTCTCAGAAGGAGGGGGTGGTGTAAAGTGAGCGGCAAGCGGCGCAAGAGGAGAGGAGGCTTGGAGCGTGCTGCAGCTGGCAGCGCGCCACTGAGGCAGAGAGGAGCGCGGCTCGCTGCTCCGTTCATGACTTGTGTCTCCGTGCGGGACGTGCGCACTCGCGAACTAATCACCTGCAGACCGAAACAGCGCCCCGCGCACACCGGGGCCGACGTAGGCTCCGTTTTAAAACGTCCGGAAGACGAATTAACCCCCGAGTCTCAGCGCTGTTGGGCTAAAAACAGTAAATTAGCGCCGTTAAATGATCCGGACCGGCCAGGGTTTGAACCAGGCGCGTGTTTGCGCGCTGCAGCCCGGTGCGCGCGTGTCTGCTCACGTTCGGCTCCAGCTGCTGCGAAACAAGTTCACAAATGTTCAGTTTTCATCTAGTTTTACAGATTATCACCTCCCTGCCTCCATCTTTACACTCTCCTGCACGCTGCAGCCGGGCGGAGGTCTGTCCCGGACGCGCTGACACAGAAGGAGTCGCGTTATTTCCTTATTTCTGCGGCACTTCAGTGGTTTTGTCTTGTTTTTCTCTCCTTTACCTCAGTTTTCAGTCAGTTCTGTCTCTGTGACACCTCCGCAGTCTTTCTCTCTGTTGGTTTCCTCCCCAGCAGGTTTACATCGTCACCGTTCACCGGGAGGTCACGGGGCTCCGCTCCGGCGCTGCTCATCCTGCGCCGCGTGTGACAAACCAATCAGATCGATCGAGCTGCAGCTGGGGAAAGCGTCAGTCTTCAGTCAGGTCCTCTGATTGTTCTGTAACACAGAGTGATCCCTGCTGCAGCACACACACACACACACACACACACACACACCTGCGAGATCTCATTTAGAAAACAGTGAATTTAAGCTCCTGCAGCTTGTTTCATGCTCTGAACCAGTTTCTGTCTCTGTTCATCCTCTCACTCACTCTGTCGTGCGTCGTTAAACACATCTACACTTCTTCTGTCTCCTCTCTCTGTTGTTGTTGTTGTTGTTGTTGTTGTTGCTGTCTTTCCATCAGTTTCCACTTTCAAACCTTTCACTGTCTCATCTCCTCAGCTCCCTCCATCACCTCCTCTCTCCTCTCTCCTCTCCTCTCTCCATCCTTTCACCTTGCCTTCCCTCCTTCAGGCTCAGCGGGGTGTTTCACTGAGCTTCATTTCTCTTTTCTCTTTCTCTCTTTTTCCTCTTTCCTTCTTTCTTTTCAGCGGCTCAGGCTCGTCCTCTGACAGCGGCTCGATGCTGCCGCCTAGCGGAGCAGGAACACGTGGCAGCCGGCCAGGAGGAGCCAGAGGAGGAGGAGAGGACGCTTTGTCTGAGGTCAAACATGTGAACTTTCCATTCAGAGAAGTCATCACACTCGCTCTGATATCTCCTAAATGACCTGCCGACAACAGATAAAGGTTCATTTCTGTTGTTTCTATTAACCAGCGCTGCACAAACTGAGGCCTGCAGGACAAAACTTGACCCAACATCAGTTTGATTTGGTGCAGCAGGTGTTTTATTAGGAACAAAGAATAAAATCTGAGTAAAACATCATAATATAAATCACTGTTGATGCAGTTTTAGGGGTTTTGTGAGGTAAAAAAGCTCTTTTATGTGTAGGAAAACTGAATTTTCCTCATGCTTTTATCAAAGTAGATAAAAACATGATTTTCAGACTGAATGAAACTTTAAAGTTAAACTTAAATGATAAAGTGCTAAAAGAAAAAACAATTTTAATCAAAAAAACAAAAATACAAACAAATAAAGATGAATTTTGTGTTTTATGTCACTGATTTAGTCCAAAATGAGCCATAAATGTGCTTAAAACACGTCACAAACATCAGAAATGCAGGTATTTCCAAAACTACAACACATAAAAACACTCAACATGAATCAAGGATGCACGTCACTTCTGCATGTACGCGAGGCGTGTTCGACCTCGCCACACGCGTGCAAACGAGCCGCGGATTATCGTAAAGCAAAGACTGTATGCGATGTATGTAAATCCTCCAGCAAAACAGCCTTAAAGCACAATCCGGCACATTCATGCACAGGGGAGCCTGTTTTCCTCAGAACAAGACCTGCAGATTATGCAAAAGGTCGCTTTAACCTCGCAGGGGAGCGGTGCAACCTGGGAAAATTACACCTACAATCAGCGTTTTATGTATTTATAAAGTTAATTTGTCGTCGGGGTGAAAGACTTCTGCATCTGTGACTCCTTTATACTCTTCTGCTTGCACCGTCCAACTGGTTTCCACACTCAGCCGATGACAGAAGCGCACCAGCTGCTCGCAAAGAAAACACCGAGTCAGCATGATGTAAGAAAACGCACTTTAGGTGAGACTGTGAGCTTCTCAAAGAGCGTCACATGCCTGCAGATAGACCAGATCAAGCTATTTATGTCTCTTTTTTAATTAAAGACGTTATAAAATTTGAGTTAATCCGAGTTTTTAAGAGGAAAAGTCTTCTGTAACAGCCCAGTTTCTGTATTTTAGCAGCCAAAACACGATAAAAACGTGGTTTTATCGTGTTATTGTGACCAGAGGGTTAATAAAGTTTAGGTTTTGCATTTTGTTGTCTCATCAGTTAGGCTCTGTTTCGACACCCGACCGCATGCCGCCCACGGTTACACGCCGGATTGGGATGTTTGTTGCAGTCAGGATCATGCGTTATATCACTAATACCCACGCAGGAATTCTCCACTGTGATTATGGGCACGACGGTGATGTAATAGACACCGTTGGCAGCATTAAAGAAACCATAATCACAGAGGAAACATGAGGAACATTTCACTGTTGCAGCTAGTTTTAAACTACGGTTCAGGAGGTGAGTCCAACCCCCACAAACAGGTCACAGCTTAAATCAGGATTAAGGGATTAGGAAACAAGCGCTGACACTCTGATTTGTGCTTCTTTTAGGTTGTTGGTTGTTTGTTTTAGATCATTTTACATCCTTGGGTCTAAAAGTGTTTAAACAAAGTCTAGTTTCCTGAAAGTCCTTAAAGGTTTGGACCAGACTCAGCCCGAGCTTCTCTCATTGTGGTTCCCATTCTTTAGAAGATAGAGGTTGAGCTCCAGCCACTGGGGGAAGGTCAGGGGTGCTGGAAAGGACCAAGTGTTGAACTCTGGACCCAAGAAGAGCAATGCAGACCATCCCTGGAGAAGTGGACCAGGTCTTGAACTCTGAGTCTGCCAGTACAGACTTATGGGAGAATTCGGTACATGGGCCATTGTGCAGAGTGATTATCTGTGTTCGCCAGGGTTTTGTTTGAGTTCCATGAACATCTCAAGATGTTGGTGGGTGAAGGAGAGTCTGTTTGCTGTTTGCAGATGATGTTATCTCCATCATATCATGATGACACGGGTTTGCAGCCCAACATCTGAGGTTCCCAATGGGTTTGTCGTTGTCTGTTGTTGATTTGGGGTCTGCAGAAGCCAAATATAGGTTTGTTTTAGGTCTCAGCTGTGGTCCTGAACTTGGCGGTAGTGACTGAAAGAGAGTTTCCTCTGGTGTAGAACTGCTCCTTCTTGTGCAGTTTCAGGCTTTTGATCGTGACGCTTTCTGGAGGTTTTCCAGATGTGTCCAACTACAAGGAGCTTAAGAGGGCATACATCGTGATGCATACACCGTCTCGAATACCTTCCTTGGTGGATAAATGGATAAGTGTTAGTATATTTCATAAATCAAGACTTAATGCATTGTAAAAACCCTTTTTACAATGTATAAAATGCACCAATAATTGGTATTTTTGATGTATATGATGCAATATATTCCACATTTATGCATAAACCATAGATATATGCTAATGTAGATCAGCTCTAATGAAGCTCCACCAGCCTGCTGCACATTTATCATGGTCATTCAGCTTTTGGGGTCAGTGAGTAGTTGCAGGTTTTGCTTATTTAAAAGTTTTGATTTCAGAAATACATGAATCAGCTGACGTTACAGAGTTTGATTGAGTCACGTCCAAGCAGAAGCTAATCTCCCGAGAGTCGGCGGTGACGCAGACCACAGCGGCTCTGATTCGAGGCTGATTCACAAACTCCTGATTTAACAGCTTTTCAGAGTTCAGCTCTGATTCAGCTTTGTCTCCTCTGCGTCTCTAAACACGCAACCAAACGCACAACCGTCCTGAAGACCGTCTGCGGCGACCTCATCTGTTCCATTACGAGGTCGCGACCTCTTGTGTAACGTGTCAGGCTGTCGGCGTTTCCAGCCCAGATTCGGCCGCAGGAAGATTTGGTGCTGCTGAGCCCATTAACGCCGTTATGCATGTAAGTTAGATAATTACCGCTTTCTTGTGGCTGCAGCGCGAGTGTGTGTGTGTGTGTGTGTGTGTGTGTGTGTGTGAGTGTGAGTGTGTTTCTTTGTATAAGCAAAGACGCCTTATCTTTACATTCCTCAGCTATGTCCGCTTAAGCTTTTAACACTTTACCTAAACACACGCACTCGCTTACCTCAGTTAGCCGTGGGTGTGTGACAGTCCGCCAGGGAGAGAAAAGAGTGTGTGTGTGTGTGTGTGTGTGTGTGTGTGTGTGGGTGAGAAAGAGAGAGAAAGTGTGTGAGCGCACGGTGACGTGTGTGAGTTTTGCTAGCGAACGTATTTTCAATTTCCTCTGACCCTGGAACGACCTTTCACAGCCGAGGTGTTTAGCTTAGGCTTTGGAGGGCTTAGTGGGACAGAGGAAGTTAACACGAGCGTGTACACACACACACACACACACACACACACGCTGGACAGCAGAGAAGAAAGAGAAATGATGGAGATGAGGAGGAAAATCTGAAAGCGAGAGCGAGAAGATAGATTCCTTTTATTCTCTGCACAAATTTGCACAAAACAAGCAAAATTTTGCATTTTTACAAATTAACTTTAGAGCGATACGTTTGCACACGTGCACACGCTGTAGACGTGTGCTTGGGAGAACAAATAGTGGCAGAAATCTGCAACATTAATGGTGAAAATGAACAAACTGTATCCGGGAAGATGTAGAATTACATTAATGTGAGACCAAAAGTCAGTGACTAACTGCTAACGTTTGCTCAGCTTGTTTCTCTGATAACTTAAGATCCAGGCGTCCGACGACTATTTACAGCATTAAGGAACATCTGTAAAAGTCTGCCATCACTACAAATGCGTCCCCACTAAGTTGGGAAATGATGACAATACGTCCTGAGCGAGCGTCCATGTGTGACGAGGTGGGAGTGAGAGCTGTTGGATGATGAGGCACCAGTCGCAGCACTGATTGAGCCTGCTGCAACACCAGGAGATCGATGTAACATCCAGGAAAGTTGCACAACAGATCTACTTAGAGCGCTAAAACAAGACGCAGATAGACCAAAATAAAAACAATTAAAAACAATAAATGGCATGAAACTCAGTCAAGATGTGACGCATAAAATCTGAACTTGAGTCAACGTTTAAAAGAAGAGTCCAAAACAAGGCTACAGAGCAACAATGACCTCATTACCACACACACGTAGGTTCGTGGCACCCTGGTGACCCCGCAGCCTGGGTTATATTAGAGCATCACTGTCCTGTAAGCTATGACATCATCACACACTCACACACACACACACACACGAATCACAGCTTTACAGTAAGATTCACAGTTTGCATCACCATTTTGCTGTTTCTCTGGATTTGTGGGTGTTCCAGTGCAGAACAGAGCGGGGAGGCGGTGGGAGGAGGGGGATTATGGGAAGTCACAGCCGGTGCGATCGGTCAACGCCAGAGGGTTGCTATTATCTGCTGATGGAGAACAAGTGGTTTTACGAATTAGGGCGAATTTAGGCGAGTTTGGCATGCAGCAGCAGCGGCGGTGTTGGTGGTAGTTTAGTGAATGCATCTGCAAAATATGTTGTTTACCTCTTGAACCCAGACGGACCGGTGGTGCAGGAGGCACTCAGATCATTTACTCAGAAAATCGAAGCAATAAAGTCTAAATCTACTCTTATGATTATAAAACACGCTTTCAAAATATGACTTAAGCCAACGTTAATGAGTATTATAAGAAATGTACACATGCTCATGACCTATAATGACCCCTCTCTGAATGTTGTCTTCACTGGGTTATCTGAAAATGAAGTTAACACAAAGGGAAACGCATCTCTTTGTGGTTGTTTTGGACATTTTTGTGGTTTTGCATCTCTTTGTGGTCAGTTTGTGTCTCTTTGTGGTTGTTTTACATATTTTTGAGCGTTATTTGTGTCTCTTTGTGGTCAGTTTGAGTCTCTTTGTGGTTGTTTTGTGTCTCTTTCTGTTCAATTTGTGCATTTCTCTGTGGTCATTTTGTCTTTTTGTAGTACTGGTTTGTACCTCAGGTGACTAAACTGCACTTTTAAACAACAGTAATGTCTGTCATCTCCCATTTTTCATCCTGGTCCGTTTTCAGGAACGCCCATTATTTTCATTTTACTGTCACACAAATACTTGGGAATTTAAGGGGAACTTTAAGGGGAAACTGTGGTTCTAAGAGGTCAAAAAGCCAGATAAATGATTGCAGTAAATGTCAGTTTGGAGTTGCTTCACAGCACAGACGGTCTGACTGTGGAAAAAGATGATCATCGGTGTGGATTTTATTATATTAATTCAAAATGGGTTGGTGAACCATTCGCTATGTAATCACAGGCTGCAGCAATTAGCTTTGCACATTTTATCATCAGTTGTGCTCTTAGGTAACCTCCATTAAACCAAAATAAGAGCTGTGCGCAGAACAGCTGGGCAGCTGCAGACCCATGGTGATGAATAAACAATAAAAAAAAAGAAATGACCTGGCAGAGTCGAGGAGGACAACAACAAACAAAACAACAGAGAAGCCACCACTGAAGAGAAATACACGCATTAACCGAATGAGCTGCGACGTTAAAGTCGCTCAGTAGTTGCAGATGTGGCTAATGGTTTATTTTACTGTTGAGACCGAGGTTTTTACACCAGGCGCTCTTTGTTTCGGGTTTAAATGCATTGACGCTGCTGCTAATGAGCTATATCCTCATGAGTTTAATAAACACTTTGTGAATGTCAGATTAATTAAGGTTATACCCGCTGTTGCACCTGTGGTTTCATGTTCAGACCTTAAAATTCAGCAGGTTTTTAATCTTAAAGTGTCCAAAACAACACAACTTACTCAGTTTGCCTTGTGAAACAAGTGCGCAGCCTTATTTTTTATAATATTTAATAGATTAAAGACTTGTGCCTGTAAAGAAAATGAAACAAAACTGAATTGGAGACACATTTTTGGTGATGAATTCCATCAGAAGATGAGAACTATCTGTGCCGGGTTTGATGCCTGCAGGCCTCGGGGTCAGTGACTAAGTGCGGTTAAACAGCACAGGATTTCATGCAGATTCCTTGAACTAATTAAGTACAAAGTGGCCGCCCCCCTCCATCCCTCCTCCTCCTCGCCAAATTTTCTGGATCGGGGCTTGTGGGAAGACTTCTGAGTAAAAACTAGGATGTGGGTTTTTTTATGCTGCTCCACAAGGTTAGTGTGCGACAACTTAATTAGGGCCTCATTTGATCAGAACTGCACTGCATGTCTGCAGCAGGGAGGACAGAAACAACAAC
This sequence comes from Datnioides undecimradiatus, assembly GCA_008933995.1. Classification (NCBI taxonomy): domain Eukaryota; kingdom Metazoa; phylum Chordata; class Actinopteri; order Lobotiformes; family Datnioididae; genus Datnioides; species Datnioides undecimradiatus. Next base: position 678,327 of record WARS01000063.1, on the reverse strand, counting down.
TCAGTTTTTTACCAAAAAAAAAAAGCTTTTGTGTACCGTGAGGTTGCGGGTTTTAAACCCATAGTTTTGTGGTAATGTCCCTTCCCTCAAACGTCACTGCTAACGAACCCTTGAGCACGGCTGCTGCACTCCAGTCTGGTCATGGTCTGGATGTTTTTGTGCCTCTGCAATGTTGACAGCCGTGGGCGGAGACATCGTGTTTTCAGGTTGCCTGTCTGTCCCGTTCTTGTCAACAGGATATCTCAGAATTTGAACTTGAAAGATTTGGGAGCTCAAGGGTCAAAGATCAAAGTTACTGTGACCTCACAAAACATGTTTTTGGCTTCATGTAAGGAGTATCTCCAGAACATCTCAAAAGGATTCTTTCAAATTTAGCACAAACATCAAGTTGGATTCGAGATTTTGGAGATGGAAAGTCAAAGATAAAGGTCAGTGTGACCTCACAAAATGTGTTTTGGCCTTGTTTACGCAAAATCTCTGGAATGTCTCAGGTGAATACCTTATATTTTGGCATAAACATCACGTTGGACTCAAGAATTGGAGGTAGAGGGTCAAAGAGCAAGGTGGCTGTGACCTCACAAAACTGGTTTTTGACCTTGTGTGGGCAATATCTCCAAAATGTCTTGAGGGAATTCCTTATTTTGGAGTTGGAGGGCCAAAGGTTAGGTTGCTGTGACCTCACAAAATGTATTTTGGCCTTGTTTACACGAAATCTCCAGAAACCTAGGGAGAATTCCTTATATTTTGGCACAAAAATCAACTTGGACTCAAGGTTTTGGAGATTGAAAGTCAATGATCAAGGTCAGTGTGACCTCACAAAATGTGTTTTGGCCTAACGTTTCAAGTGAGTTCCTTGAAATTCAAATGTCGAGTTGGATTCAAGATTTTGGAGTTGAAAGGTCAAATATCAACGTTACTGTGACCTCACAAAACATCAGGATGACATAGCCATCACACTGATCTTACACAGCTATAGTTTCATTAGTTTTAGCTAGCTTCTTGGCTAATTTGTGTTTTTTAGGCAAGAGGTGTCATATTCTTGCGTTTAAACCCTCGACTGCATTTAGACTCACCTATATATATGATAATATAAATTATAATTTGCACAGTTACACTATAAATTAACAATCACACTGCTGTTATATGACCATATAAAGTTAAAATGAACGTTTTTGCATTTGCTGAGTCATGACCCAACAACTGAATTTAATTTAGCTGAAATGTGTAAATCTGAATCATCCCTGCTTGTGAGAATCTTTTGCTGGGACACTTTGTGATTTAAGCTGATGGCAGGCGGATGTTTTGGTGAAAACCTTCAACTCGTTGTGAAAAAAGACATAAAATGAAGTAATCATTACTTGTGAGGAGCCACTGGCTCCACTTGTTGTGATTTTTGAGTGATTTAACCAAAATTTTGTTCCTCCTCTCAGAAGAGTCTTTGAGTCTTTGGCCGTCAAAAGCTCCACAGGGACCCATAACGCTACTGGTGGGGACTGAGAATGGTTTAAATTAAGAAAATATCTCTTTGTGCTTGAGTGTGAGAGCGAGAGACAGACAGACCTTAATCCTCCCTCGTCAGCTGTCGCAGAGACACGCAATGACGCAACAAAACTGAGGGATGAATAGCAGCGTCTTTGATGTGACAAACTAAACCCTCGGGTGTAGAAAAAGAAGAGTAATGCTGGGAGGAGCGAGTGGGACCGACTGAACATCTTAATGGCAAAATAAGGTGATAAATGACGAGAAGAAATGAGGCATGGAGTGGGAAAATGTGACGATTGCGCCATAAGAGAGTAGCGGTTTAATACTGAACATGCTGAACATGTACTGTTAGTTTCTGTCAGGCAGCTGTTTTCTCTTCTCCTTAGCTGTTCTGTTTTCTCTTTAAAGCATCTTCTGGTTGGTTTCTCTACTTTCTATGTGTCAGTCTATACATTTTGATGTTGGTACCATTGAGCACATTAACATATGGCATCTTGCAAACATTCGTGATGCGCAGAGGATGAATCTTATTAGCTTAAGTGATAGTTCTTTGTTGCATTGTTAGCAAATGTTAGCAAGCTAAGACATTAGACTCAAACATGGTAAACACTATACCTGCTGAGCATTAGCATGTTAGCATTGTCACTGTTTGTTAGTATGTCTGTGAGCACGCAGACATTAGCATTTAGCTCAAAGCGCCACTGTACCTCGCAGAGCTGCTAGCATGTTGACTTTTAAAGCTTGTTCAACTCAATACGTCACTAAACACAATCTTAAACATCAGTCGTGTATCACTGGTGGACACCAGAAGCTGGTTTGTTTTAGTTAAAAGTGAATTTATTGAATTTTAAGATTCTTGGTCAATAACAGTTACAGAGAGCGCTGATGTTAGCTTGTTTGTAGCAAGGGCTATTAGCTTAAAAGTGTGCTGTTTAGCTGACATGTAAGGCTGCAACAACAAGGGGAAATATGGCTTTTCTACATGTTTGTGGTTGTTGAACAGGTGGTTTGATAAAGTATTTGTTTTAAAAAACAACTTAAAACACAGGAATGTAAGAAACTCTAATACAGGAAATGTAGGAAATGCTAATTTAATGCTGTTACGACACTTGTGTCTGTGTGCTTTAATTATGACCTGATAGCATTATTAACTGTTCGTCTGTTATTGGGTGAAGGTTTTCTGCTGACAGTGCAACTTCATCCACTGTTTATTTATCCTTGAATAATTTGTTTTGGTTCGGATCAGTGGAAAGTTTCGGTCATGGTTTTGTTACCACATCGTGCAAGAAACCAACATTTTTTGGTCGAGTTCGGCATGAAACTAGTTTTTAGTCTCTCTCTCTTTAATGGATGGTGTGGATTATGTCTGACAGAGTGTCTGACCGCAGACTGGCACTCTACCGGGCGGCACCGAACAGCTCATAAGCTCGCTGCTGAACACCGAAACGTCTGTAAAGTGTCCACGAGTCCTCGGGGCGTCGGATCTCCTGCTGACAGTCACACTGTTCGGTGCCAACAAGGCGATACACACATCCCAAAACTATTAGTCTGCACTGCACAGGGGGGAAACAGTGTGTGTGTGTGTGTGTGTGTCCGTGCACCCAGCAACCTATTTCCCACAAACAACATGACTTACACACGTGTAACACACACTCTTTTGGTCTCTGACACACACACACTGCTGTTAATCAGAGTTTTATAGATAACACATGTAGCATCAGTTTCCCATGATGACACACCGCCGTCAGCTAGAAAACACAGTTCATCAGGTCAACCTGACGTGTGTGTCACAGAGTGTGCACACTGCTGCAAAGCGAGTGTGTGAGTGTGTGTGTGTGTGTGTGAGTTCAGTGGTTAATTGGCGCCTGGTATGAGTGTGTGTTTGTGTTAAATCATGTTTTACGAGTGTTTGTATCTGAGTCCAGCAGTCATTGTGTTGTGCGTAGGTGAAGAGGCAAATAAAGACATCTGGGCTCAATGACTCAGCTGTGTGTGTATTTATGTGTGTGTGTGTTTATGTGTGTGTGTGGTTATGTGTGTGTGTGTGTGTGTGTGTGTGTGTGTCTTCCTGCATTCTGTAACTTACTTTGTTTCTGTTTCATTCATCTTTTAATGTTTATGCCTTGAACGTTTGTTGTGTTTTATCATCCACGATGGGGGGAAAAGTTCAAACTTACACAATTTCTTTGAAAAGTACAGAGTTTCTGTGGATGTACTAACAAACATGTGAGATTAAAGACTTATTTCTGTATGAAGTTTGTCCATAATGATGAAATATTACAAAATCTTTCGTAAAAAAGTCATTGAACATGTCGATTTTTGGAAGCTTATTCTTATCGTTCTTATTTTCTTGACATTTGGGTACATTTTGATCTTATACTACATAAATTTTTGGCTATTTGGGGAAAAAAACAACAAAAAAATTAAGAAATGAGCTGCGAGAAAACAAGAAGAAGAAGAAAAGTCACATATTAAAGCAACAGAATCAGACAATGATAGAAATTCAAGGCGTAGTGGTTGAAAAATGTTGTAAATCCTTGAAATCTGAGGTTCAACACTAACAAAAGTTAAATTTTAATTTACTTAAGAGTCAAATATGTGATTTTCCCACATTAAAATGTCAAAAAAATGACTTAACGTGTGTGAAATGTTGTGTTTACTCAGGTAATTAACATCATCCCAAGAGTTTCCAACAACATTCCCAGAGGAATCTGTGACTTTACTCAAGCTAACAGTCTCTTTCGCCTGGTCGCCTTTCGATTGCGTCATCATATCCGCTCGAGCTACTGTAACTTCAGTAAAATGCGGGTTTTGCACGACGTGAATGCTTCGAAATAATGGGATTAAGATTTACTTCACGGCAACACAACCGTAATAGTACAAAAGAACAAATTAGCAACACAGCTAATCTGCGTTCAGTGACGCCGCTCGTTTCCCAGAAATCATAACGATAATCAGTTAGTCAGTTTCCCAGCTGGATCACTGTTTCTCTCTCTCTCTCTCTGTTTCCACCTCTCTCCTGCTCACCCATATGCTCACACACACACACACACACGTTTCCGAAAACTTCCCCAGAGAGGTCTGTATCGAATCAGATCTAAAACGGCAATTACAGTAATGCCGCCCGACACTTTAATGTTTTTGTATTCACCGTGAATACCAGGGGCAAAATCCAGCACACACACACACACACACGCACACACACATGCACACACACGGGCACACACATGTATGCACACTTTACAACAATCCCCCCCAAACGCAGATCTATCAGGTCTTTGCTAAGCCTTAATAATGGGCTCCATTATAATTCAGCTTTCTTCATATGTGGTCAGGAACAAAAAGGAATGAAAAGCTGGCAGAGCTTCACACACACACACGCACGCGCGCGCACACACACACACACACACGTGCGCACACACACCCACACACACACGTGCGCACACACACATGCACACACACAGTAGTAGTCCTTATTTTGCTAGTCAGACCGCAGCTATTTTGGGGGAATATTAGTCAGACTCACTGTGGATGAGAAGTGAAAGAGATGATGAAGAGATAGAGAGATGAAGAGGGAGCAGGGGAAGAAGAGATGGAGGCGTTCAGAGGACCCGGACCGCAGGCATCCACCAAGAGACATGAATAATGTGGTCGTCCTGCAGCTCAAAGGACATTTCCAGTTTTTAAATCAAGTTACTTTGACAAATGTTTTCTGGTCTGTCGTGCTGTCGCGGAGGGAAAAACAGTCTTTAAGTCAGAAAAATGAATTCCACTCGATATGAAACCACGTTAAATCTGATTATTACAGAAACGAAAACTGAAAATTCATGTTCATGGCTGCTTAATTATGGTCAGACATGAGTGAAAGTTACATCTGCAGGGCTGCAGTAAGTTTGGTTCACAAGACGCCGCCTCCAAACAGCAAGTAGCCAATCAGGCCCTAGAAACCGTAACTAGGAAACTAAGGCCTGTCAGCAGTGACATATAAAGGTTTGGATGGTGTTTTTAAATTTAAAAAGAAGAAAATAAGTGTAAGTACTGAATTAAAGACCGTTTCTCTGCTCTGATGTTAGCTTAAAACATTAGCATTCCAAGCTAAACCCCGCCTCCAAAACACAAGTGGCCAATCAGGCCTTAGCAACTGTAACTATGGTAACTAAGGCCTTGGATGATATTTTTAATTTTTTTAATTAATTTTTTTTATTTGGCTTTTATCAAACAAAAATAAGTGAAAGTACTGAATTAAAGCTTGTTTTTCTGCTCTGATGTTAGCTAAAAACAGTAGCACGCCAAGCTAAACCTCAAACAAGTAGCCAACAGAGCTTAGCAACTGTAATTATGGAAATTAGCCCTATCAGCAGTGTAAGTGTAGTATTTTTTGTTTTTTACTGTCTTTATAAAGTCAAATAAAATGTAAGCAATGGTATACACACGTTTCTTCTGCTCTAACTGCGATCCTAAAAATATTAGCATGCCGAGCTAAACCCTGCCTGCAAACAGGAAGTAGCAAAATCAGAGCTTAGCAACCGTAACTAGGGAAGTAAAGCCTGTTGGCAGTGATATATAAGAGTCTTTGAAGGTATCTTTTCATTTTTAGGCCCTTATAAAAGCACAAAAGTGTTATTATTCATTATATACAATAGATCTGTGTAACGTAATCAGAACAGAGGGAGGCAGTTAACTGAAAACGTCGAGAAGAGATTATTTAAAAAGTTATAAAGTGACTGAAGACGTTCGAAATCAGTAAAAATATAAAAATAAAATCAAATAAAATAATAAAAATGAAGATAAAACCAAACAAAACCAAAAGAAAAATGTGATGATGAAGGAGAGAAAGTGAGAGTTACACACACACACACACACACACACACACACACACACACACACACACCCTGTTGGTGTTTCTATAACCTTTGACCCCTCAGGCTCATCAATAACCAGGAGGCGAGGAGAAGTGTGTGTGCTGTCTCATCTGTCTTCATTAGACCTGTGTATGTGTGTGTGTGTGTTGTAGCAGCGTTGACACACACACACACACACACACACACACACACACACACACACACGGGAAGGATTCAGTTTACAAAGAAGTGCAAATATTAAACTTTTATTTTGAAAAATGGTGTTTTCATTGATTTTGTGTTTTGAGCTTCTTTATCATTTAACAACACACACACACACACACACTGACACACACACACACACACGCACACACACACACACTGACACACACACACACACAGTGCCAGTTTTCCTTTGTCCCTTGCCATATCTGTTATTTTATCACTCATCTCTGTTTGTGGAGGAAGGAAAGCTGAACACGCTGATATCTGATCGACTGATTATTTAACTCTTTATCTCACACACGGGAGCCACACCGCATGCAAACCTCACACAAACCAGGAAGTGATGGCGATGGCGTTGAAAGCTTCGCCGCCACGCTACAGGCGTGACAGACTGACACTGATAACACAAACTTCCTTTATTCCAGGTAAAACACTGATACCACGCAGTGATGATGACAACACTGAAACTGGTCCGGTGTTGATCAGCTGTTACCAAGGAAACAGGCTACAATGTGCAATACAGGACAACTGCACCCCATCAGTGAACGCCCACTGACAGTGTGTGTGTCTCCGACAGACTCAGGTTGTTGTTGTCGACATGATGAAACCTGCTCCTCTGTGTGTGGTTCAGGGTTTCTTCTCTTCTCTGGCTGCCTGTAGTCATCCCGGTTACGCTGCTCCCTGCAGAGCCGATGGGCAGCAGCGACAGAGGAGGCCTGTGAGAGCTGAGCTGTGTGTTGTGTGACGTGTTGCTGCCACAGGTCAGAGATGTGCAGCTATGAACCGTTTGGTTTCTGATCTTTCAGAGACGCTGAGCTACGGTTTCTGTCCTCCACAGCAACAAACTCTGCACAGCTCCTCTCTCCAACGCTCACTCACGTCTCCACAGACGTCTTCCTGCAGCACAGCAGCTCTCACAGCTGAGACAGTGGAGTCTGTCAGACACTCTGAAACACTTTTAGTGGACACAGTCTTCCTATATTGTGCATTAAAAACCTGTAAATATAGTATTATAGTATAGTATAAACATAAATACAGGTGCTCAGAGTAAAGAATTTCATATCTGTTTGTTATTTCTGCTAATATTAACAAGGACATGAAGGAGGAAAGGAAACAAGGAAGGACAGAAGGCTGCTTCCTCCCGCTGTGCGTTGGGAAGAAGTTATTCTAGTATGTTATACAATGACTTCCTGTTTCTATACTTAGGCTGTTTGTCTCTTCCTCGTCTGCCAGAACACACTATCAACCCTGAGCATCACACACTCACACACAGATACAACAAAAGGCAAACTGATGAGCGATGATGTGTGAGAAAAACACTGATAGTGTGTGTGTGTGTGTGTGTGTGTGGTCCACTCCGATGACCTCTGGTATCCCCGTGGCGACCTTGGATGACCTTTCACCTCTGCAGGTCGCAGTGAGATCAGAGAGCAGTGGAACAAAGCAGCAAAGAAACCAAAAGCTTTAAAATACATAAAAAACAATAATTCAGCTGCTTTAAAGCATCAAAACATTTATATTTGAATAATTGAAGAAGTTATATTGACACGTTTTTGACTTTTAACACCTGCATTATGACCATTTTCAACTTTAGAGTTAGATTTTTAATAGTTTTAGATGCTTTCTTTAATAAAAATAAGCTTTTAAACAGTTTAATACATACAAACACAAATATTTACATTATTATGTTAAGTTTTTGCCATTTTATCCTCTTTATTTCATTCATAATCCTTTGAAAACGACTTTTTTTGTTGTGTTATAGCTCTTATAACTGCTGCACGTTAGCATTTTAGCATGTTAGCATACGTGTGTAAACACTGCAGTTAAAGATTAAAGAAGGCCCTGCAGACACCCACAGATAAAAGGTTTACACACTTAGTGCACGAGGTGCAGCATCTAAAGAGTTTTAAACAGATTCACTGATGGTTTATAAAGTGTTTGGCTAATCTTTGATAGCATGCTAACAGCTGCTAATTCAGCACTGCACACAGAGCACAGCTGGGTCTGACGGGAACCTCGTTAGCTTTGCAGGTATTCAGCCAAAAACCAGAGAACGGATTAAAAGTTCAAGAGTTACTTTGATTCATTCAGACGTTTTCATCCAAAGCCAACAACGTGTGGGAGCCGCGAATCGTTGTGCAAAGCCGTGCTTCACCGCCAGAGTCAGCGAACGCCTGAGCAACATTTCATGTTTATGCATCCAGTAAATATTTAGTTCGTCCAACATGTTTTTGTTTTGAAGTTGCATCATTTTAAAAAACCCATTTCCGTGGTCTCTGTGCTTTCCAGACCCTGTTAATCCATCACTAACAGTCTGTTGATTGAGCTCCTCTGCAGACAGACAAAGTTCATTTATCACATTCTGGCAGCTTAAAACTTAAAGTGGTTAATGAATCAGCCAATCTAACAGTTACCACATGATTATTAACCATTAATACAGCAGTTTGCACCTGCATTAATAAGTTGGTTGATAGAAAATGAAGGCGGCGCCGCGTTACAACGCTTACGTTTGTGCAGCCGCTCATCACAAAACGTGCAACTCTCCGAGAATCAAACTGCCCCAGCGTCAGAGTCTGATTTAAACCTGTTCCATTACCCCGATCCTCGTCCTCAGAGGCAAGTTATCGCATTAATCTGGGAGTGTGAGGAAAGACTCAGTGTTAGTGGCACTTCTCACCCACACAGCCATAAATCTACTATATATTTAGCTGCTTCGTCCAGACCCGTGATGTGTTTGGCTCTTCTATAAAAGACAAAAGACAGCAGAGGAAACGTGGAGATTGTTTTATTGGAGTCTGGATGCTCTCCTGTGTGTGTGTGTGTGTGTGTGTGAAAGAGTGATCTGCTTCTGCTCACACTTGCCAGACCTCAGGAATCTGAGACACACCGCTGTCAGACGAGTAATAATGAGATAACACACACACACACACACACACACACTCACCAGCTGCAGCCCGTGTTGTCGTCCTCTAACACATCTTGTAACACTCAAACCGTGTGTGCAGCAGAGAGCGCAGGCTTTGAAATGATCGGGACGAACGTGCTTTTTCACACACACACACACACACACACACACACACACACACACACACACACACACACACACACACACACACACACTGTAAGAGAGGAGCATGAGCGTGAGATCGGCGCCTTGAACTCTCCGTCTGACGCTGAGACCCGCTCGTTTCTCTGCGGTCCTCCTGTTTCCGTCACTTGGTCCCTCGGCGTCGAGGTTTCGTCCGTTTCATCACGTGCAGCTTTGAAATGTTTTACTGTAAAAATAACACTGCAGAGATGTTCACGCCGGCTGACAAACCAGCTTTAACCTGCAAACAAACAACTGGGCCTCAGGCTTTAACACAGCGAGCAGCTCATGTCAGGTGAGGAGCGACAAGAGCCGACGATGACTTGATTTACGTCAGCGGACGTGTTTAAAGAAAAAGTGTTTTAACCTTTTCGATGCTCAACTCTTTAATAATAAATAAATAAATAACAAAAAATCTGATTTTATACCAAACTGATCAGTTCCTCATCCTGTAAAACCAAGTAGCAGCAGCTAGCTTTAGCAGCAGCTAGCTTTAGCAGCAGCTAGCTTTAGCAGCAGCTAGCTGTATGGAAGCTGCAGACTTTAACTCAACACAAGGTTTATTTCAAACAAAGCTCTGGTCTCTTCTTGATCCCGACTGAACTGTGACCGCTTCACAACGACAACCACGTGTTTACTTTTCGTTGCCGTGACGACGAAGGTCACCTGACTGCTGATTTGCTCTCCCTACAAGTCAAAGGGAAGGACTGACACAAAATCAAACTTTATATGCGACACGTTCATTTGAAAGTGTGAAGCTGTTTTATTTGGGCACAGGTTGAAGAAACAAGGCTGAGTAAATAATAAAATAATAGAAAATAATTATAAAGTAATGAAAAGTGGCTTCAGAACATAAAACAAGCTCCTGAAACATGAGACGAGGCTCTTCTCCTGCAGCAAACTCATCTTGAATGAGGCTCCACTCCAGTTTTTAACATCCTGGATGGAAAAATTCAGAAACTTTGTTTTTTGCCTTTAATTTGCCTTTAATTTGCATTAAATTTGGATATAAAGCCTGGTCGTCGTGCTGCTGTCCCTCCAGAACAAGGCAGATTTATTAATGACGTAATTACACAGAAATATAACAGGAAGCACTTTAAAATGCGTCATTCTCAAAAAAACAGATTGTTCCTCAAACAGTGACGGCATCACGACATCATCGCCGCCACAAAGAGTCCGAAACAAGGAACCGAAATCTGTGGAGTCAGCGCCTCCCACGGCTGGAGCGGCGGCCTCTGACTGGAAACCTGCCGCTCTCACTGAGCCGCCGCTTCCTTCGCCACCGCAGGAAGAGTTCAGAAGGTTCAGAAGGGAGAGAACGGAGAGAGAGACGAGGGTTCTGTGAGGCATCGTCGAGCTTTGAGCGCTCCACCGCTCCTCTAAAGGCTGCTGGGAACACACACACACACACACACACACACACACACACACACACACACACACACACACACACACACACACACACACACACAGAGCCGGCCGAGGGAAACCTGTAGAGAGTCGGTGTTTGGTTTTTGGATCTGGAGTCACAGTTCTCCACCGAACAAGCACACACACGCACAAACACACACACACACACACACACCTCCACCTGGGCAGCGCCAACACACACACACACACACACACACACAGAGAAAACCCTTCCTTGTTAATCACGTCCCTCACAGCACACGCCCTCAAGGTCTGAGAGGTCAAAGGTCAGCGATGAGGAGGAGACATTTACAACCTCCTGTGGTTAGCTGAATAGCTTAGCATGAAGATTTAAAACCAGAGAAAATAGCTGAACTCGGCCTCTTAAATATTAAAATACACATTTATTGATATTTAAATAAAACATCTGAGCAGAACGCCCAGCACCTGGTGCAGCAGTGCTCTGTTGTATCTGATGTTACCGGCTGTGAGCCAGCTGGCTAACATCATAGCTAGCTAACATCATAGCTAGCTAATGCTAACGCTAACATGCATGCTATCATTTAGCTGAAGAAACAGTCGAGACCAGAGCTTCGTGTCTTTCTCTTTATTTGTTGTCATTAGTATTTGCTTGCTCATTAGGTTTAATACATCGAAGGCAGGTAGCCAGTCCGCCCCCAGCAAAGAGAGACAGACAGGAGTATATAGCAGCCGCGTGTGACGGCGCGTTAGAACGCTACAGACTGAGACGGGTCGATGATGTTTAATCTGAATCTCATCTAATTTAATCTGGCTTCTGGGACATGAAGCTTAACGTGCTTTCAGATTTCAGGTCATCAGGTTCTGCAGGCGCATTTACTTGATAAAGCAGCGCAAAACCTATGCCTCAGAAGAAGAGGAAGACCGTGAGAAGCGGCTGAAAGCTCCGGACAAAGCGAGGGAACATTGACTTTCTATTTGTTGTTCAACTGCTGATGAGTCCCAACGCCGCGGCGCCGCCGCTGCTGCTGCTTCACCGGCGGGAAAAACAACGAAATACAGTATGCACAAAAACACAACGTCCCCAATTCCCTTAAAAACACCACACACACACACACACACACACACACACACACACACACACACACACACACACACAGGACATGATGTCAGAAGATCCAACATGGCGACTGATTGGACACAGAGGAAGTGGAAGACTTGAATTCCCTTCTGACACACACACCTTAAGTTTGAATCCCTTTAATACAGCGACATGATCTCTCTCTCTCACACACACACACACACACACACACACACACACACACAGGCTCCATTATTGCACCCGAATTCAAGAGAAAAAGCAACAAAAAAAGCAAAAAGATTCATTTTTAGTCTAAAAAACAAAGATAATCGAGTGTAAATGTGATTCTGTGCTGCAGCTCCACAAACTGTAGACACACACACACACACACACACACACACACTCAGCTTGGCATCAGTTTATGGAAGACATGGACGTGTGTGTGCTTGGCATTAGTACAATGGTTCTGTACAGTCAGCTCCTCTCTGGTCAACCAGGCAAACGGAGCACTGTGGGCTTCGCAGCGGGTTGCCAGATCAACACGTTATCCCCCACCTTAAGACCCTTTTTAATACATGAAGAGTAAAAAAAACGCTCAGGCAACACAACAATACCCCCCCCCCCCCCCCCCCAGTTCAAATATGATCAAGTTTTGCTGAAAGAGGAGGAACGGGTTGCCATGTTTGAACAACATCCCCCCTTTTAAACCCATTAGCACTCACTGTGTTGCCAGGCGTTAGAAAGGAGGGAGTGACGTTGCCAGATCTGATTCAAGTGTTTGCAGGTTGTATATTAAGAGGGGGAAACGGGGTTGCCATGTTGAGTGAATATCCCCCTTTTTTAGACGCCGAGACGTCGCAGTAACGTTCTGTTTCTGTTTTTCCGGATGTCAGTGCTTTTCCACGGCTGCGACGTCAAAGCGCGGCGACGTGTCACCGAAAGAGGCGGCGGCGTTTCAGTCACGTCTGCCTGCGACTGAGGGGAAGAGAAGAGGTCACGAGGTCGCTAACCAACGCCATTTTTATATCGTTTTGCTCCAAGATCGCGACAGATTTGCCCGGAAACACGGCGTCTTGACGTTTAATTTCATGATCTGAAGCTTTTTTCAGATGAAAATCTTTATTTCTTTGTTTTCTGCAGGTCAGAAATCTCCTTTGAGAAGCAGACCGAGGAGGAACTCTGTGATATTTTCCATTTTTCTTTTTGTCAACAGCTACAAACAGAGTAAACTGAGCTAACGCTAATCTTTAGCTGCTGAAACAGGAGAATAAACTGACTGATCCATGTTTGGTGTCGGGTCGATTCATAACAATGTGTTTTAAAGGCAGCTGTCAGGAGGACTGAGAGCGGCTGTCCGTCCTCCTCTTGAGCTCATTTGCATGGAGGGAGCAACTGTTTGCAGCAGCCAATCAGATTTAAGAGAACCTTCTCCTTAGTCGGGAGGTAACCAATAGGATTGCTTCGCTGATAACCTGTCGTGTCTCAGTCACCAGCAGATGGAGTTAAAGTGAATCGCAGCAGATGTGTTAACTATTAAGGAAGCAGCAGATTGAATTAACCAATGAGATTAAACAGTGAGAGCTCGTTATCCAATGAGATCGTTGCATGTGTAGCTGTGGTTGCTCTGGGTGTTAAAGGCCAACAGGAAGTGGCGGGAGGAGTCCGGTGAAGTTAAGGTGCATAGATCAGACAGTTTTCACCAGGCCAGCACGGTCTGAATCAGCCAATCGGACGTAGGCATCGGGGCTGCTGGCCAATCAGGTGGCTTGCTCTAGGTGTGGTGCTGTGCGATGAGGTTGCGCAGCTGTTTGATGACGGTGTCGATGAGCTTCTGTCTGTCTCTGTCCGTCTTCCTGAACTGGGCGAAGACGTTGTTCTTCCTGCTCGTCTCCTTCATCCTGCAGACGAGAGCGACGCCGTTAAAAATCAAAGAAATTCAACTTAAATTTAATTTAAACTTCCTGTTTTAGTAGTTTTCATTTTACTTCACATCTCCAGTGCAGAGTGCTGCAAGTTCACCAACACACTTCAACTGATGCATCAAGGAACACACACACACACACACACACACACACACACACACGTGCAGAACTCTGAGCATGCTCAGTACAGACCGGGGTTATGTTTGCTAACGCCTCGTTAACAGATTAATTGAAATGAATTAAAAATTAAAATCAATTCAAGTCGCCGAGGTTCATTTGGCTGCTTCATGCTGCACAAAGAGCAAACACTCAAACACCTGACAGTGCAGTGACATCATAAAACGTGTGTATTATGGCAGCTGCCCGTCCACTCGATGTGTTCACGTCGTAAATGTTCAGGAACTAAAACGTAAAAAATGGTTTTCTTTAAAAAAAACAAACAAACAACAACTAGCAAACAAAGTGAAAACGGAGGAAACAGGAAATATAAATTACAATAAGCTCCTGTTGAAGTGTGTGTGTGTGTGTGTGTGTGTGTGTGTGTGTGTGTGTGTGTGTGTGTGTGTGTGTGTCACATGAGGCAGTGTGTCCCGGTGTGTGTTTTGTCCCAGAACACTGCTCTTGTTGTGGACCTCCAGGGGAGCTCAGGGGCCCAGCAGACCAGACAAGCCCCAGCAGGGTGCTTCCTCCTGGGCACAGACGGACCACCGGGCCTGGGCCCCCTGGAGCTCAGCCTGATTAAAGAGAGTGGACCGGACCGAGCCGAACAGCCGACGGGATCATGTGACCGGGTGAGTGTGAGTGTGTGTGTGTGCGTGCGCGCGTGTATCAGTGTCTCTGCAGCAGCTGATGGTGCACAGATACTTGATGTGGGCGGCGGAGATACACATCGGTATCGTTTGTGGCGAAGACGTGCGTGTGTTTACCCGCGTTTCTCCCTGAAGCGATAACACACACACACACACACACCCTGCTTTATATATACTTGTATGCACACGCTTTAGTATCATCCAGGTACATGCCAGTAACAAACATCACTCCCCCACCCCCACCCCCACACAGTGACAATACTCACGGCTTGAACAACCTGTTTAAACATGACGGAGAGAACAGAGCAGAGACAAAGCAGCTGAGACGAAGCCAAAGATGGACGGAGTGTGAAAACTACAAAGACTGACGACTTCAATCACAAACATATGTTTGTTTGTTTATTTATTTATTTTGGGAAACGCGCTGAGGATTGATTCAAATCTGGCTGGCTAAAGCTAACGCCGTCACCTGGTTTTATATTTTAATCAGCAAGAGAGGAGCTTGAAGACAGCAGCAGCTTAGCTTTTATGCTAAGCTAAGCTAAGCTAACAATGTGCTCAACACACAGACATGGGAGCGACATCAACTTCCTCATTTGAGTCTCTGAAAACAGCCAATAATCAGCGTAAAGCAGTTTGTTATGAGCTGTTTTAAATAAAGCTGATTTAAATATAAAACATCCAGCACAGCTTCACCTTTAAAAGCTTTAAACTGAATTTCAGGTGCTTGGTTTGTGAAAATGCTAAATTAATGACTGATTGATTGTTTGAAGCTGCAGAGCGCATTAACGAGTTTCTGTGGGCTGAAGAGAGGAAACGAGGACACAGCAGAGAAGCAGCGAATGAAGAGCGGCTCACTTCTCCAGCAGGGCCAGCGCGGTGTGCGGGTTCACCCTCAGGTATCTGCAGGTAGGTCTGCCGTAGTCAGCCAGGTAGGTTGACCAATCCCACTGCGTGAACAGGTCCAGTAACTGCAGACACAAACAGACAGGCGGGTCAGTCAACGCCCTCAGCTCTGAGGAGATGAGGAGATAAAGCAACATCGCCACCGTCCGTGACTCAACGACTCACGCTAACACACTAACATGCTAACACGTCGAGTGAGGTTTAGTGTATTTATACAAGAAAAAGTCAAATATTGTCCCCAAATCTGACAGGTTTGTGTAAAATTCAGGTAGAACCAAAGTTTAACATGAAATTTCTTCAGTTTAACTCATCAGAAATATTGTTTTTCTCATGGTTTAAACCTATTTTACTCTGTGAAGCTCTGACCAACGAGTGCTTTCTCTAAAATTCAATTAAAATGAGGGTCTGGAAGATAAACATCAGCCAAAGAACTCAGAAATATGAAGAATATGAGAAAAAACATACAGTTGTTATATAATAATTGACATTATTGCATGCACGTATTCATTTGATCCCTAAAATAAAGGAAATGTCATTAAACACAGCTGATTTCATTCTGTTTGTCGTCCAGGAGACGGGAGCTCTAGATGTGCATCAGCTGAAAATGCCGCTGAGCGACGTCTCGTCATGTGATTTGATGTTTCGTCCTTCAGACCAATCAACTCGACCAGCAGGTGCAACACAGCGAACAGAGTCACAGACTTAATAAACACGTTCAACTTTCAGGTAAACAAACAAACAAATGCATCAGGTGAGAAAAGGAAGAGTGGAGGGTTCAAGGAAGGAAGGAAGGAAGGAGGGAAAGTGAGTGTGATCAAAGGAGACGGGGCGAAGTCGTCCAGTCGGCCTCTTTCAAACTGTTGCATAACCTGCTGCTGCCCTGCTGAACTCCACCTCACACACACACACACACACACACACACACACACAGAAACAGGCCTGAGCAGGCAAACCCATAAGCCTGCAGACACACACACACACACACACACACACACACACACACACACACACAGTCTCTCTATCTCTGTCTGTAAAACACGCACACATATGAGCAGGGAGCCCCAGTGAACTCTGGGTAACACCAAACACACACACACACACTTAGGCCCAAAGAGAGAAACCATATGTGAGCAAGGGATGAGAGAAGAGGGAGGGAGGAGAGCAAAACCACATGTGGGGGTGAGAATGAGAGGGAGCGAAGATGGAGAGACACGGGTGAGAGCGGGGGGGTGAAGGAAGGGCAGAGGAAGATGGATTGATGGCGAGTGGTGCATCGCCAGGCAAACAGGAAGCAGGAGGAGGAGGAGGAGGAGGAGGAGGAGAGATGCTGGTGACACTTTGTAAAGTTTAAAACCAAAGAAGAAGAGTAAACGGCTTTTTGTTGCTCCTGATCGCCGCCCCTGTTGCCATGGAAACGCTCGATAACTGGTTTCGTCCTGACTCAACTGCTAACGACTGCACTTTAGCTGCTTTAATAAACAAAACAGTAAATATAGTGAAAAGCCATTTGTTTACATGTTTACACCTCTGCTTCAGCTGCAACCCAACGCTCGCCGTGCC
The DNA here is from genome assembly GCA_008933995.1 of Datnioides undecimradiatus. Taxonomy (NCBI): domain Eukaryota; kingdom Metazoa; phylum Chordata; class Actinopteri; order Lobotiformes; family Datnioididae; genus Datnioides; species Datnioides undecimradiatus. The sequence goes on along the minus strand of WARS01000063.1, from coordinate 661,024 downwards.
TCCATCGGCGCATTACGACGCGCATTTTAAGGTGTTGCGTTAAAAACGGTTGATGGGAAACAGTTTGAAGCTCTTCTGCAAAACATCTGAAGTCACACGATCAGCTGCTTTTACTCAGAGAAGAAGAAGGAGGCAGCGGAGGAGAAGAAGAAGGAGGAGGCAGCGGAGGAGAAGAAGGAGGCAGCGGAGAAGAAGAAGAAGGAGGCAGCGGAGAAGAAGAAGAAGGAGGCAGCGGAGAAGAAGAAGAAGGAGGCAGCGGAGAAGAAGAAGAAGGAGGCAGCGGAGGAGAAGAAGAAGGAGGCAGCGGAGGAGAAGAAGAAGGAGGAGGCAGCGGAGGAGAAGAAGAAGGAGGAGGCAGCGGAGGAGAAGAAGAAGGAGGAGGCAGCGGAGGAGAAGAAGGAGGCAGCGGAGGAGAAGAAGAAGGAGGCAGCGGAGGAGGAGAAGAAGAAGAAGAAGGAGGCAGCGGAGGAGAAGAAGAAGGAGGAGGCAGCGGAGGAGAAGAAGAAGGAGGAGGCAGCGGAGGAGAAGAAGAAGAAGAAGAAGGAGGCAGCGGAGGAGAAGAAGAAGGAGGAGGCAGCGGAGGAGAAGAAGAAGAAGGAGGCAGCGGAGGAGGAGAAGAAGAAGAAGGAGGCAGCGGAGGAGAAGAAGAAGGAGACAGCGGAGGAGGAGAAGAAGGAGGCAGCGGAGGAGGAGAAGAAGAAGAAGGAGGCAGCGGAGGAGAAGAAGAAGGAGGCAGCAGAGGAGAAGAAGAAGGAGGAGGCAGCGGAGGAGAAGAAGGAGGAGGCAGCGGAGGAGAAGAAGAAGGAGGCAGCGGAGGAGAAGAAGAAGGAGGAGGCAAAGCGGAGGAGAAGAAGGAGGCAGCGGAGGAGGAGAAGAAGAAGAAGAAGGCAGCGGAGGAGGAGAAGAAGGAGGCAGCGGAGGAGAAGAAGAAGAAGGAGGCAGCGGAGGAGGAGAAGAAGAAGACCTTTACAGTTTTACCAGATGGCGCATTAGCCTGCTTTTCGAGTTTTCTTGGCAGGGCGCG
>WARS01000063.1:645000-655000 GCA_008933995.1 Datnioides undecimradiatus | reverse complement strand
GGAAATATTACAGGACTGCAGGAGCGAGGGAGAGGAGGAGGTCAGGCGGAGGGTAACTAGACGTTACGGAGGAGGGAGAAGGAGCGAGACGATAAACGAGTGCGGGCTGAAGTCACAGGGGCCTGCTGGGAGCTGCCTCTGCACGCTGATAAAGCAAATAAAGACAGAACACTCCAAAACAAACAGGGCTGGGAAAACAGCGGCTTTTAGCTCCGAGCTCAATTTAGACCCGAGCGCACGCACGCGCGCACACACACACACACACACACACACACACGAAAAGGTCAATTTGGCTCCAGACACTTCTCAGAGGTTAATCCCGGGCCGGGGGTTCATTTCGGGGTCCGTCCACTGTTCAGACCGATTCAGCTCCTTCGATGGAGAATCAGCAACAGTTGGATGTTGAGCATCAGGAGGCTAGCTGCTAATGAATGCTAGCTCTGAGCTGCTAACAGCTGCACTGGCTGATGAACGGGTGCGTGTCCTGAGGTTACTGGCTGACATTCGTCACATACATGTGGTATTTTGTTCTACAGGGAGAGAAAATGACTGGATTTTAATATTTAATACACAGATTTTGATACTTTTTGTGTTTTTCCTGCAGATATTGTGAAGTCCCTGCAGAGTTAAACCAGGTTAATTTGATTTAAAAGGGTTTAAAAGACATTTTTCATGTCATCTCTTTAAGCTTTAAGCTAATCTGATCATTGTTCAAGCTCCTCGGCTCTCCAACGAGACTCAATCACTTCTGTAAAGTGGACGAGGGAGGAAACATGCTCGTGCATTAACGTGGGAGTCACCCCGGCGGCTGAGTAAGGAGGAGCAGAGGAGAAGGGAGTGAACCTGGGTCCTCTGAAGACACGTCTGTCCATTACTGTGTTGGACAGAGTGAATTAATAGATAAATAGACACTAAAATTAAACATCTTGGTGTCAATCCGGTGTGAATGCACACCATCAGGGCAGACGGGCCGATCAAGGCTAATCAATCAACTTATTAATTATCCATAAATACTGACGCTGATCACAGTGTGGTGGAGTTCAGTGTTTCAACCTCAGGAGCTGCAGGTAAAACTCACAAACCTCACGTCTATCACGTTTCAGACCCAGATCAGAGTCAGAGTCAGAGTCATCAAACTGCTCCTCGAACAGCTGCAGGCCAAACAAACAAACAAACAAACAAACAATCAGGAGATGCCGCAGAAATGAAACACATCCCTCACTCTCTGCCTCCTCAACGACCCCGAAACAGGAAACAGTTGAAAGTTGAGAGCTGTTCGAGGGTCTCAGCTTTGTGGTTTGACCATCCAGTGACCGCAGAGCCACACACACACACACACACACACACACACACACACACAGGAAGGGGTGTAGATGCAGGTCGTATCGGGGAGCCTGACGGAGAGGTCAAGACTGATAACGCAGAACAATGACCTGACCAGGTCACCACACGGTCACTGCATGTGCACGTGTGTGTGTGTGCGCGTGTGTGTGTGTGTGTGCAGCTATATCTGTTCTTTTATAACTCACAGATATGTATTAATGTGTGTGAGATCAATTCATGTGTGTGTGTGACCACCACTTGACCAATGGTCGGAAGCAACGAACACGCCGCTCCCCACCCCGTCCAATCAGGTCGCTGAGCGGCCCTGTTGCCGTGACCACTGCCTGACCCGTTTGTCACGGCGATAAGGCCGGCCACAGACGGGACAGGAAGTTGAGACAGGGGCCGAGAGAAACACACACACACACACACACACACACACACTGACCTCTCCCACACAAATAATAGCTTGAACTCATAAATCCACAGATATGGACGAACGGACACACACACACACACACCCACCCACCCACCCACACACACACACACCTGTCCTCCTGTTCCTCCACACACACACATTAAAGCAGACTACACATGCACAGTATAATAAAGCGCTCTGTGATCGTGCTGCATTCAAGATAACACAAGCAAAATAAAGTGTGTGTGTGTGTGTGTGTGTGTGATCAGATAAGCATGTTTTGGGGTTCTGACTGTTGGTTCTCACCCCTCCCTGGCACCGACACTTATCCCACTGACCTTACACTGCACCTACTGAGTTGTGTGTGTTTCTGTGTGTGTGTGTGTGTTTCTGTGTAAACCATCTATTTGCACTCGGTGTGTCGCCTCCGTGACGCCTGGTGATCACACTTGAACGGGAAGAGGAAGAGGCAGCAGGTGAGTGAGAGTGGAGGGAGAGGAGCTCGGACATGCGTCGCTACGACACAGAACAGATTCATCGGCGCAGGATTACGGGAGGAAAGCAAACTAAAATAAAAATATTCTAGGCAGAAAACGTTTTTTAAAGCAGCGTCTGCAAAGTTCAACCATTGTAGTTCATTCACAGACTTGAAATAACTGATCTTTAGGCCACGTGGGAGCAGCTGAAACAAGAACGTGAGCCCAGATTTGCTCTTTTTGCTCCATTTTTGGTCTCCACCACAACAAAAATGACTGACTAATGACGTTTAAGGGCTTGTTTTTATAAAAATGAATTCCAGGCTTCTCTTTTTAACACTTTTAGTCATTTTAAATCAGTGTTTTTCCTGATAAATCATCTTGAGCAGCATGTTTCTTCAGGAAGTTGTGCTTTGGTTCAGGGTTTCTTCTCTTCTCTGGCTGCCAGTAGTCATCCCGGTTACACTGCTCCCTGCAGAGCCGATGGGCAGCAGCGACAGCGTGTGGACGGCAGCGTTAGCGTCCGTTTGGAGCGACAGCTAGCCACGACTTCAGCGCGTCCTGACCCGACAGAGGCGGCCTGTGAGAGCTGAGCTGTGTGTTGTGTGACGTGTTGCTGCCACAGGTCAGAGATGTGCAGCTATGAACCGTTTGGTTTCTGATCTTTCAGAGACGCAGAGCTACGGTTTCTGTCCTCCACAGCAACAAACTCTGAGTCTGTCAGAGACACAAACGCGATCTGTCACGTCGAGTCAGAGTTATCGAGCTTTAACTTCATGTAACAGAAGATAAGACGAGCTGATTGGACGGAGTCAGAGCCGCTGGCCTGATCTGAACCAGGACGTCCTCCCGTCTCTCAGCGGGACGCCTCACGCAGCGACGCGCTCGTGTTTCTGCGCCTGAAGCTTTGTCAAACGTGCTGCTGCGTTTCTGACGCAAACTTTTTTGCATCCATGTTTATTTATGTGTGTGTGTGTGTGTGTGTGTGTGTGTGTCTCCATCTTCCAATAGATCGGCGGGCGAGCATTTAGATGTCCGTCTGCTGCTCATCCTCCCTTCGCGCCTCCTTTCTTCTCCGCTCATCCCGCTCTTTCACCCCTCTCCACTCCTCTATTCATCCCCCCTTCTGTGAGCGGTCAAACGGATGAAGGGAAGTGTCAGCCTCCCGAGGAGAGAGAGGGAGAGACGGGGGGGAGAGAGAGAGAGAGAGTGAGACCACCCTGTACGTCCGTTTCAGCCGCCGTATCACTTTCACCTGACTGCACTCTTTCACTTGCGATCCCTCGCTCTCTGCTCCGCTCCGTCAACACACTCACGCATTCATGTCTTGTTTTTCGCTCCCGACTCTGCACAGAACGCTCTGTCTCCTTCCCGCCACCCGTCGTCGGCCTTTAGATTCTCCCCCGTCTCCCCCGTTCAACGCCTTTCTGCTCACATTTTTCACTCTGTCCCATTTCCCCCCTCCGCCTCTCCTCCCGCGCATTTATCGGTTTATCCGTCGACCTCTCCTCTTTCACCATCCGTCTGATGTCTGGCGAGAAACTCAGAGGTCAAAGGTCGGGCAGTCGCCAGCCGGCCCGCCGTTCAACTCCGACACACATGAACGTACGGTTCATCCCCCGTCCTGTCGGCGGACCCTTTCCTGAACCCGAGGCGGTCCCAGGGTGACCGCAGTCCTTCCATCTCTCCAACCCAATCTCTTCCTGTCCTCGTCCTCACCCCTTCTCCTCACATCACCTCTTTCCTCCTCGCACGGGTCGAACTGTGCGAACACAAACTGGATCAACCCTCCCTAAATCACGCTGACGCCCGAGCAGCAGCTGAACCTTGATATCGTCCCTGCTGACTCCGAGTCAAACCGCTCCGACAGTGAGGTTTGCGGGTCGCTGTGACGCTGAGGGATTACTTCCTGCAGCAGCGCAACGCTTCTTTCGGTGGGAGTCGGGCATCCGAGAGGAAGCGAGGGCGCGTTAAGTAGCGTGTGCACTCGAGTCGGGAACAATGAGGTGACAAACAAACCCTGACAGAATCAAGTGAAGGCTTCCTGCTTCGCTGCGAACACGGCGTTTCTCATACTGTAAAACAACAATAATAAAGAGCCAACGCAGGAAACTCAGCGCTGATTCAACGCTTCATCGCCAGCTGAACGCTGACCAACCCTCAGGCTGCTGAACATGATGCGCAGCTCACACTGGCACCAGACTTTGACAGCTGCGTCATCGTTGGTGCAACAACGACCGATCACTTAAACGATTCAGACGAGGATCAATCGTCTCTGAATCGCTAAACGTTTCAGTCCAGGACGTCCAACAGGAACAGGACAGGCCGTCTTGGTTTCCACGTCTACGCGACGAAACGATCAGCGCCAGCTTGATTTCACACGGCGATTCGTGCAAATTTGCTTCTGGGTTTCAATGTTTATCCATTTATGATGCAGATGTCGAGGCAGGAGTGGGGTGTCGTACCCAGACGGCGTCACTCTGCAGCCGCCACATCGCGCAAAAAGACCGACGGTCATTTCAAAACCCTCATCTTGCAGCTCTCGATGTAATCCTCTGCGGGTTTTGAGGCGGGTTTAGGACCACTGTCTATCTCCTGCTCTTCAGGCTTAAAGAAGCACAAAGCTGCTGAGTGTTGGGACAAGGTCTTACGAACAAGCCAGAGCCCCAAACAAGCTCATAAAGGTCTGAGAAGTTGGTCAAAGTTATAAAAAAAGAGCTTCAAACTCCTTTTCTTCCACTTTCTAACTTTAAAAAACAAAAACAATAATCTAAAGCTGCTTAAAATCTGTAATCTCATCCCTTCTGGAGATCCGAGGTGTTGGTTTAACCTCAGTCAGTCTTTCCTCCATGCAGGGACGGCGACAGCGTGACCTCCTGAGCACCTGCAGCTCCGTTTGAATGTGAGCAGATGGTTTTGCACTTCCCTTCCACACACTGTACGGACGCTGCGGGCCTTCCTTGGCTGCGGACGACCGGGCGCATCAGATGACTGCCGGGTGTCGTCCCGTCTTCAGCCCAGAGGCGTTCGGGACAGACTGACATCAGATTTGTTCAAACAGCAGCTGCACTGACCGTTCTCCATAACTCTGAAGACTAAAGCTTGGTTTTCTTTGCTGTTTGTGCTCAGTTCTTGGCGACTTTCACTGTTAAGTTGTTGTTATTGTATCTGACGACCTCTGGATGATCTTAGCTGCGACTGAAGACCTAAAACTGCAGACGCTGCCTGGAAAACCCAAGTTAGACTGCAAATAGATTCACAACCTGACCAACAGGCACGTGTTGAAGTGACTAAGTGTAAATGAAAACGTGTTTAATTGGATTTTATTAAGATCAGTCAAATTAAATATTATCTAAACAACTTTTTCCTGCATTTTGAACCAGAAACAACAGTTTAAGTTGTGCCTTACTGTGGGTCTAACTCCGATACAAGACTTGAGATGAGAGGCGTTGATGTTTAAAACACTTCAAACTGTTTTTGTCTCCATGAAATATGACAAAAAATGAAAATTCACAGAGTTTAAACTGAAAAAAACAAGCAGCATCGACGTTTAAAGTCACTAAAAGCAAAAATAAAGTTTAAATAAAGTTGAAAATCGGGGACATTTTTGTAAAATATATGTTGTTTTCTCCTAAAATTCGGCGCCGCAGCCTCCACCTGAGCCGGCGTTACTCCCTCCCGCCCGCCACCTCGTTAGTCCGGGTTACGAGGAGGTGAGGTGGAGGTTTCCTCTCCCACTGGGCCTCGTCTCCTGCCGTAGCCTGACTATTACCTCCACACACACAAGCACAGGAGGTGTGTGTGTGTGCACGTGTGTGTGTGGGGGGCTGCTATCCTGTCACTGGATAATCACTACTGGCTACGCTGGTCAATCTGCGCACACACACACACACACACACACACACACACACAGAGTCAGGATAAGGGGAGCGGCTGTCATGCTGTGACATGTTGCTTTTGGAGCGAGGAGAGGGAAGCCTCTGAGGTAATGGTCCACACACACACACACACACACACACACACACACACACACACACAGACGGGAGAAGCTGAGTGGTTCGAGGCGGGAGAGAGTGAGTGGGAGATGGAGAGAGAGATAAAGTTAAAGGAGGAGATGAAAAGGGAGGAGAGAGGAGGACAAGAAGAGACAGGGAGGAAGGGAGGAGGAGGGAGGAAGGGAGGAGGAGACAGTGGAGGAATCTGAGGAGATGGAGGGAGGAGGAAATTAAAGCAGGGGAGATACAAAGAGAGGAGAGGAGAGATGGAGGAGAGGAAAGGAAAGTGAGTGGAGAAGGTAAGACGTGAGGAGAGGAGGTGAGGAGAGGAAAGATAGGGAGGAGAAGGAGGGGACTGAGAGGAGGAGTAGGGGGAGTGAATGAAGGAGTGAATGAAGGAGAGAAGGAGGGGAGGAGGAATATGAGGAGAGGAGAAGGAAATAAAAGTGGGTGGAGAAGAGATGGAGAGAGGAGAGGAGAGGAGGAGAGGAGGAGAGGAGGAGACGAAAGTGGGAGGAGGAGGAGACAGAGGGAGACATGATGACATGATGAATGGATGGAATCTGACTGACTGTGGTCGACCAAAGGAATGAACCCGGGACCAATCAATGACAAAAGACACACACACACACACACGAACACACACACGAACACACACACACACACGAACACACACACACACACACACACGGGACTGGGCCGAAGGTGGAGGAATGTCTGGCGGCGTACGAACGAGCAGAGACGAGGATGAGTGGAAGTCTACTGTTGCAAAGCGTTTTTCTGGGGGGACGCCACAACCGCAACACACACACACACACACACACACACACACACACACAGTGCAGGGGCAGCCAAAGGTTTGAAGTAACCACAGACTTCTGAATGTTCTAAATATAGGAGGATTGATAGGATCTGTGGAGGAGGGCAGCGAGGGGGGAGCACACACACACACACGCACGCACACACGCACACACACACACACAAACACGCGCACACACACACCTCCCACGCTCACCACATTATTCAGCAGGCAGCAGCAGAAAGCTGCTCGTTGCAGTGAAACGTCTCGACCGTGCAGTGAAACAGCAGGTGAGGTGCATCATGGGTAACTTAGCTCTGACACAGCGCAGGTAGCTGACGTCACTAACCCTCACTTCCCTCTGAATGAGACCCATTCCCTGCGTCTCTGTGGATGCATTTAGCAAAGATGCAACATGTTTCCTGTGAAACCGTCAATAAAAACTTCATTATTCACCATTTTTGATTAAAAATTCATATATTTTAAAACTTTACATCATAAATTGGATATTTTGGCTTTTTTGAGCCGTCGTTACACCAAACTAATCATTTCTGGGTGTGAACCTCGTTGATTTGAGCTGATTTACTGAAGAATAGGTAGTATTAGGAAGTATTAGGATTAATATTTACAGTAATCTGCTCTTTCAGGCTGAACAGCTGTTTGAACTGCTTGTTTCACAGTTTCCAACACTCGCTTGTCTGTTTCGGGACCAGCCTTCATCACAACACGCCTGACGACGAGCCTGGCTGCTGCCGGTTCAAACCCGTTTCAAGGTCAAACTCTGCTCCCGTTTCATTTCCTGTTGGTGCGACACTGAAGCCAGGCTGCAGGCTGACGGGCGGCGCGCGCTCGCCCGAGATGCGTGACCGTGTTTATCTCGTGCAGCAGGAACTCGGGAGCTCTCCATCTCTGCTGTTTTTCCGGACGAATGGAAAGAACCTCAGACTCTGCCGGAGGAGAGACCCAGAGGCGACTCGTTCACACCTGCTCCGTCTGGGGTCCTGATCACCTGATCCACGATTACAGGTGTGAACCTTCCTCTGGATCAAAGTCTGGAAAAGCTGGTCTGGATCGAACTGAACCGCAGTTTGGTTCACAGTCTGATATTCTCCCAGCAATCAGACGCACGTCCGTCTATGAGCCAATCAGCATCAAGCACAGGCGGCTGGAGCGACATCACGAGGTTTGGCTCAGGTGTCACTTCCTGTTTCTCTGATCAGATGTTTCCTGTTTCAGCTCTGATCTCAGCTCAGTTTAAGAGTTCGTCTTTAATGTCATTAATGAAGTCGCGGCGCGTCGAGCGACTAAACCATCACGAAAACACAAAAAACAGAAATAATGACTGAACATCGCAGTGTGTGTGTGTGTGTGTGTGTGTGTGTGTGTGTGTGTGTGTTCAGTATCTAAGTGTGTGTGGCTCAGTGTGTGTGTCCCGGGGGAACTCCTGTCTCGGCCCTGTCCCAGGACCCCGGAACCTTCCAGAACACCGGGACCCGACCACACAACAAAACGGGCCCGTCAGCGTGATTTATCGACCATTCAACACCGGGTCACTCACACACACACACACACACACACACACACACACACACACACACTCCTTCAGCATCACATATGATCACGCATGAGAGCGCGTCAACGCCGGCGCGAGAAGATGAACAATTCACCTGAATGAATGCGTTACACATATATTACACACACACACTTTCATACATGGTGTGTGTGTGTGTGTGTGTGTGTGTGTGTGTGAGCGTGTGTGTGTGTTCCTTTTGATATGATAAGAATAGCAGAAAAACAATGGCCGACAGAGAAAGAAGGAAGCTGAATAACTGCAAAAGGAGCGACGGAGTCGACTGATTCTGATCGGCAGGAGGAGGAGGAGGAGGAGGAGGAGGAGCAGGAGGAGGAGGAGGGGTGAAGTAAACATCGATGCCGGATGAATGCAATTTTTTTTTTTTGCTTTTCTCCTTCTCCCCATCTTCCCCCCGTCGCTCTCCTCCTCCGAGCGGGAGAACAAGAGGCACTGCATCATCCCGACAGGCGGAGAAAGAGAAGAGAGGAGGAGAGAAAGAGGGATTGTGACGGAGGGATAAAGGGCTATCCGTCTCTGTCTGTCACCTCATTCATCGTCCCCTGCTCCGTCCTGCCGGCCCATCCGTCATCCGCTGTCACACACACACACACACACACACACACACACACACCGCCAATAATAATTCAACAAATAAACTACGATAAACACGCACACACACACGATCAAAGACGAAAGCGACACACACACACAGCCAAACTTTTGTGACTTCGCCCGCCTGTTTCACACATTCACTGTACGACACACAAACAGACACACACCCCTACGCCCAGTTTCACACACACACACACACACTTTATGACAAACACACACCCTTGTAGCCAGAGAGCCACATTAAACGTTTTCATGGCTTCCGCCTCTGTTACATTCAACATGACACACATAAAGACATACACATTATTCAGCGCATTTGATGACACACACACTGCTAAAACAAACGCCTCACACACAATACACACACACACCCAAAAGTCGCTGAAGAACGCACAAAGTTCGCCTACACACGCCTAATGACGTATCGCCGCTTTTCTGCCAAATGCTGCCAGTCTTTCAGCAACACACACACACAAACACACACACACACACAAACGCATGCATGCACACACACACACACACACACACACACACACTCCGCCCAACATCCTGTATTCTCCAGAAAACAGCAGAGACGTCCAGTTCTGTCACCTCCCACCCCGTAAGGCTCCCCAGGCCCACACACACACACACACACACACACACACACACACACACACACACACACACAGAGCCAGGTCCACCTCCTGCTCTGGAAACCGTTTCCTGACCACTGGGTCCGGGCGGACTGACACCTGTGAAGTGTCTGGTTTACCGCAACGGTTCACCTGTCCATCGCCAGCAAACAAACTGCCGAGTTGGCGT